>CM050323.1:97053273-97094538 GCA_027475135.1 Bactrocera correcta | reverse complement strand
CTTTGCAATGCCGTAGGCTGATATGCGCGGGCGAGTTGTCGAATTATCCTCATGCTCATATGGTACATATGTATGTTTATGCAAATACATAGTTTTATAAATGTATATATGTGTGTGTGCTAACATGCCAACATGTCTAACAAATCAGTTGTCTGATGTCTATACTCCGCTATTAGCCATAATTTCTAGTTTTGTTTGGCAGTTTTAGCGATAACTTTGATAGATGCGCGCATTTGCTCACACATACAAACACTCACGCAAGGACAGCTATATGCACTTAGTCCGTTACGTAGAATTCTGTGTGCGCTTTGGAGTTTCAGCTAACGCGGATAACTGTCAGATATGCGTTGACATTTGCATATGTCGCTGCTGCAACGGAATATTGTGGCATGAATAACTTCAAAATTTACATCTATGTATAAAGTAAATAAGCACACATACGTAGTACATAGAAGCATGTGCTGTTTATACCTTGCAGGAAAATTTACAAACTCAAATATGGCTTTGGTTTGACTCAAATATAACTGTTTCCACTAATTTAAATAAAAGAAAAGTGTCTAAAAAGCACATATAAAGGAATAGCATATAGAAAAGGGCTAAGTTCGAGTTCGGGTGAAGCCGGTAACTAAAAACTCTTGCAATTCGGAAAATTAAGGCTGTAAAAATATTTCCAGGTATATTCCTAACTTTATAGAACTAATCTAAATTCATTATTTGTTATTGGACGAAATGCTGAGTCGACTACAATCGGAAAGAAGAAAAATCGTTCTAATGGAAAAATTTTTTTGATATTTTGGTATATTTAGGCTAGAGGAAGGTCTGACCTAAGTGAATTAACTTCTGGTATAACATATTTCCAAAATTTAAAACTTGGCCGACATATTTGGCAAAGTTACCCCTAGAATTCGAAAATAATTATACCCAGTAAGCTGGAGTAATTTATTAACTGAGGACATCCACTTTCAAGACTAAACTATAATACGGCCAAGATTATACGTTTAATTAATTTTGCAATGTCATCTTACAGATTAACGAATATATACCACCAAAGTGAGAAAAACCGTTATATTGAATTTATCGATACTAAAAAAAATTCCGAACTAATTTTTTCTGATATTTTAGGGATGAAGTTATTAATTTCCACAGAGTAGAGCATATTCGTCACAAAACTTTTAAATCGTCAACAATAAATCGAATTATTGGAGAATATTTTTGGAGCTACAACATCAACAAGAAGAGTTATGAAGTTTGGTTTATTCGAAAAGGTAAATATACTTCCAAAATTCAGTCAACTCAGATATTAAAATAAGGAAGTGGTAAGTTATTTTTGTTTTGAAATATGCCATGTAGTTCAAGAAGCTCCAAAAATTTTAAATTTTGAAATTTAAGTTGGATTTCCTGTAACGCCCTTCTCCCAGGCGAAATTTTCGCACTTGTGGAGATTAAAGATAATTGCAGAAAGAATATAATTTCAGAATGCGAGGTGTGGAGCAGGAGTTTTTTTAAATTCGCAACCAGATATATTTTCCCTGCGAGGTGTCTCAACATAAATAAAACACATTGCTAACTCGTTGCATTCCATAAAGAACGTCAACACACGCCTACACATAATGGCATAGAATCTCAGCCTTGTCACAAGATAAAGTTGCCACTTGGTTGACTTTTGTTTAGTTAGTTTGGCTTAGGAGTAACACTCTGCTGCTCTTCATTCTTTTGTTGTATGAGATTCAAATTTGTTTCAGCTTTGCAATCTTGGCGTTTGAAGACGTTTTAAACAAAGTTTCTCATCTAAAATATGTACTTGCACATATGTACATTCCATTAATATAGTATGTTTTCCTATGCACGTGTTAGGGATTTGCATGGATACCACTTAAGTCGAATGAGAAAAGTTGGAATTTTGCGTATAATCAAGCGCTGATTGAAGTGTGTCTAAAAGGGAGTTATCTCGGTTGTGTCTAATTTTTGTCGACAGTTTTCGAGAGCAAGAATTTGTTTGTTCGTTTGAAGTGCACGAACGAAGATATACACTTATAAACGAGTTTGATAAATAGCTTCTTGAGCTTTGTTAAATTCCATGATGCCAAAAACGTTTCGTTCCTTTTAATCACATTAAAATTAACTTTCGAAATGATGGTGATAGTCTATTAATTGCTTCACTGAGCCCCACAATACCACTGGCACTTCGCTGTGAAATATACACTAATTAACCCAGCTCTTATAATAAAGCATTAAAAAAATTTGGAAAATTAAACAATATTACTTTTTTTGCCTGCTTGCTTCTTAAACCCTACGTTCTTATACATTTGCCGAATTCTAAATTTCTTCTCCTTGTATTGCGACCCTCGTTAAACTTTCGGTAAACCACAATTTTTGTATAATTTCTTGTTTTCAAAACCTCCTGTTTTGATTTGAAGTGCTTCTAGCGTTTCGATGATGTATGGAAGAAATGAGAAATCTCACTTTTATGATTTATGAAATTACTTATAAAATTACTTAATTCGATCTATAGTGAGCCTAGTGTTCTGAGTTATACAGTTTTCGCGCTAGGAATTGGCACTAAGACGTTAAGTAGATAAATTTTGAATGATTCCAGCTGTACGAGTATACCAAAATTTTCATACATTTTTGGGTCCAAAAATTTACTATGTAAGTATATACATATGTTCGAAGCGTCTACCTCAAAAAATATTCAAAAAACTAAAAATATGCTGCCATAATAAAATACATTATTATGGAGTATTTAGTAATAAATAGAGAAAAATATACAAGTATATAACTTCCTTACACCCTAGTTTCAAACATCCAGAAGGCAATGTCAAAGACTCTAAACTTTATATGTATGATCCATTAATGTTCAAAGTGAGCTGAGTCGATTACTAGGTAGCATAGAATATCTCGAGCAAGAAACGGCCGATTTTGAAAATTATAATTTTCAAGAGAAAATATTCAATACTCGCCTATTAATACGTCATTTTCGGAAGTTTTACAGAATCATGTGAAACAAAAAAGAAAAATATATCTCCAAAACTGTTATTCAGATTTACTTAAGCATTTAGGACAATATTTTGAAAATATTGTATTATATTATATAATTAAATAAGACAGTAAAAAATAGATTTTTCAAAGCCGCGAAATCCATGTAACTCCTGTCTGTGTAACTAGTCTTAAATTAATTTGAAATTTTGTACACGTTCTTTTCTTCCTTTGAATCTGTTCATTTGTCAGAATCGCTGATATCGGAACATTACAGCACATAGCAGACATGCAAACTGAAAACCAAAATCAAAGTCTTGAACGCAAAGCAACTTATCTTCACAAAATTTAGCAGAATTTATTTTCCAAGAGAGCGCAACAATCTCCAAACATAATTAATGTTCAGATAGGACCTTTATAGCATATCATTGCCATACAAACAGATTGATAAAAATCAAGTTCTTGTGGGGAAAACTCTTTTATTTGACAAATTATCTTCATAAAATTATGCGTAGACTGTTATCCCAGACAGCGCCACAATCTTCAAATAAATGATTCACATCGGACATCTGTGGTATATAGTTCCCACACAAATCGATTGATCTTAATCATAATAAAGATCTTTTTATACTTTTTGATTCTTTGAGAAATGCACTTATGAAAAATATTATAGCAACAGTGCAGGCGAACTACGAAAAACTAATTCAAGAAATGTACTGATCCATTCTGAAAGAGAACTAAGTTTTTAAGTGTAATGTGAAGTGAAGTAATTCTATATCACTGGGCTCCAAACAACTTTTGTAAGGAAAACCACTGACAATTTCTAAGCAAGTAGAACCCAAAACAAAACAAACACACTTTCCATAGCTGAAAGTGTCTTTTTTATATTTTACTTTCTGACGTTTATCACTGTTTAAATGTTATCATTAAAATTGCAAAGAACCTAAATTAAACCATTAAATTTTTTTGTGTCAGTGTATGTAAATCAGCTAAATAAAAACGCATTGTTGAATAATGAAGCGCAACACTTTTCTACTCGATGCCACATTTAAATTGTAATTAAAGTCAAAATGACCACTGAAGCTTTTATTAAAATCAGTCAAATTAATTAAAATGTAAAACCACTCAACTATTGAATAAAATAAATGCAAAAACCAAATCAAAAGTGCTGACCACTAATGCTATTACCGCTATTTAAAGAGATACAATATTGTGCAAAAAATCAGCTTTGTTTACTTTTTCTCTATTTTATGTAATAAATTAAGGAACATTTATTGGATTAACACTTATTTAATGTCTCTTTGTCAGTACTCAATATAAAATGTCACAGGTTGTTACGTAACAAGTGGTGATATAATATAAATACAAAGAATATCTGAATTTTATTTGCATTTTTAATACTTTAAGGATTTTCAAATTTTTTGTAAATGTAATTCCAAAATTAATTAAAAATTCTTTTGTTCAATTTTATTTATCTGCAGATACAAATTCAATATAATACTGGAATAATGCTTTTTATTTTCTACTCATTTTTTCTGAATACTTAATCCTCATTATACACGCTCTTTAAAGCCATATAAATTCAAAAACATGATTTGACTCTTTGCACTAATATAATCTCTAAATATTAAGCATTCATCGCACTGACTTCTGAGTTCTTTAAAAGTAATTAACATTCTGGAACAAACGCTGCAGGGAGGTGTCATATTAGATCAAAGTGCCAGCTTATTTGAACCACACTTTTGGGATTTTTGCAAATTTTATTGCATCGTCATCTCTTAATTACTATGAGTTCTGATTTTAAATGTCATATAATCCTTTTTTTAAGACAAACTTATTTGCAGTAATACATAATACTAGATAAACTTGTTATTAAAAGCAACTATTTTAATTTAAGGTTTTTCAGAAAATAAAATGCACTCTTCTCCTTTTTCTTAATTGGCGTTGACGCCGCTTACGTGATTATAGCCGAGTCAACAACAGCCCGCCAGTCGTTTCTTCCTTTCGATACGTGGCACCAATTGGATATTCCAAGAGAAGCCAGGTCCTTCTCCACTTGGTCCTTCCAACGGATTGGAGGTCTTCCTCTTCCTCTGCTTCCCGCGGTGGGTACTGCGTCGAATACTTTCAGAGCACAAGTGTTTTCATCCATCCGGACAACATGACCTAGCAAGCGTAGCCGCTGTCTTTGAATTCGCTGCACTATGTCAATGTCGTCGTATGTCTCGTACAGCTCATCGTTCCATCGAATGCGATATTCGCCGTGGCCAATGCGCAAAGGACCATAAATCTTTCGCAGAACCTTTCTCTCGAAAATTCTTAAGGTCGACTCATCGGTTGTTGTCATCGTTCAAGCCTCTGCACCATATAGCAGGACGGGAATTATGTTTAGAGTTTAGAGTTTGGTGTTTGTTCGTCGAGAGAAGACTTTATTTTCAATTGCCTACTCAGTCCGAAGTAGCGCCTGTTGGCAAGAGTTGTCCTGCGTTGGATTTCCATGATGACATTGTTGGTGGTGTTAATACTGGTTCCTAAATTGACGAAGTTATGACTGTCAACAGTGACGTGAAAGCCAAGTCACGAGGGCGACGAATGTTTGTTTGATGACAGGAAATATTTCGTCTTGCCCTCGTTCACTGCCAGACCCATTTGCTTTGCTTCCTTGATGAAATCAATATCATCGGCATACGCCAGCAGCTGTACACTCTTATAAAAGATTGTACCTGCTCGATTAAGTTCTGCAGCTCGAATAATTTTCTCCAGCAGCAGATTGAAGAAGTCGCACGATAGGGAGTCGCCTTGTCTGAAACCTCGTTTGGTATCGAACGGCTCGGAGAGGCCCTTACCGATCCTGATGGAGCTTTTGGTGTTGCTCAACGTCAGTTTACACAGCCGTATTAGTTTTGCGGGGATACCAAATTCAGACATTGCGGCATAGAGGCAGCTCCTTTTCGTGCTGTCGAAAGCAGCTTTGAAATCGACGAAGAGGTGGTGAGTGTCGATTCTCCTCTCACGGGTCTTTTCCAAGATTTGGCACATGCTGAATATCTGCTTGGTTATTGATTTGCCAGGTCTAAAGCCACGCTGATAAGGGCCAATCAGTTTGTTGACGGTGGGCTTTAATCTTTCACACAATACGCTCGACAGAACCTTATAAGCGATGTTGAGAAGGATTATCCCACGGTAGTTGGCGCAGATTGTGGGGTCTCTGTTTTTATGGATTGGCCATAGCACACTTAAATTCCAATCGTTGAGCATGCTTTCGTCCGTCCATACTTTACAAAAAAGCTGCTCCTTGCCAGCTCTTCGCCGCCGTGTCTGAATAGCTCGGCCGGCAATCCGTCGGCCCCGCCGCTTTGTTGTTCTTCAGGCGGGTAATTGCTATTCGAACCTCTTCAGGGTCGGGCAATGGAACGTCTGCTCCATCGTCATCGTTTGGGGAATCGGGTTGCCTTCTCCTGGCGTTGTACGTTCACTGCCATTCAGCAGACTGGAGAAGTGTTCCCTCCATAATTTAAGTATGCTCTGGGCATCAGTGACTAAATCACCTTTGGGGGTTCTACAAGAGTAAGCTCCGGTCTTGAAACCTTCTGTAAGCCGCCGCATTTTTTCGTAGAATTTTCGAGCATTACCCCTGTCGGCCAACGTATCACGCTCTTCATACTCACGCATTTCGGCCTTTTTCTTTTCTTTCTGCAAATGCGTCTCGCTTCCCTCTTCAACTCTCGGTATTTATCCTCTCTTTGCTGCGACACGGCAATCCTCGTCGTACCAGCTGTTCTTGTACTTTCCGAAAACCAATGGTTTCGGTTGTCGCTGTACGTAAGGAGTTTGAAATGCCGTTCCACTGTTCCCTTATACCGAGTTGTTGACGAGTGCTCTCGGAGAGCAGGAGTGTAAGCCGAGTAGAAAATCGTTCTGCTGTCTGTTGTGATTGCAGCTTCTCGACGTCAAACCTTCCTTGTGTTTGTTGACGCGTGTTTTTTGCTGCACAGAGACGGGTGCGGATCTTGACTGCAACAGATAGTGGTCCGAGTCGATTTAAGGACCACGGAGCGTACGCACGTTTAGAACACTGGAGACGTGTGTTCCATCTATCACAACATGATCGATCTGGTTGCTGGATTTTCGATCCGGAGACAGCAAGCCAACGAATAAAATGTACTTCACTATAATATAAAGTCTTATATTAAAATACTATATATCTCATTTTGTATACTCCAAGGTTCTTGACATCTTTTTCAACTTAGCTAACATCTCTCAAGCGGAAGTACAAGACATAGAGAAGGCCTACTACGCTCTATTTAACAAACACATCTTTCTCAACAAGAAAACACCTGTCATGCTCTATTCAATATCTTCAGGAGGATACAAAACGGAAGTAAAGAGTGATCCATTTAGAGTCTCCCTACTTTTTTAAAAAATTATCATATTGTCATTCCAGTAATGCACCAAAATGGCCCTCTTCTACTCACCTACCTAGCCAACCCGTAAAAAAGTCATGATGAGAACAGAGCTGGATGATATTTTCGGAATTGATAGATCTGTAACATAACTTGCGGAATACCAGCATTATCTGACATATCGGCAATACAAAAACAGGTAATGTGAGGTGCACTGAAAGACTGGTATAATGCGAATAATCTTTTCATGATTCGGGCTTAAGACGACAAAAGAGAAAACAATTTAAGAGATCGAAGTTCAATACAATGCTCTACCGAGGTATTTGAGGATTGGAAATTAGAACAAGGGTTTGAAACAAAGAAAACAAACAAATATAAATAACATTTTTTTTTTATATTTAAATATAACATAAGGAAACACTGTGTTTAACCCCAAAAGTTTTAGATATAGTCTTATAAGCTAAATTAGAGACTCTCATACTATCAATATACTATGGCTGGGACAAATAAAAAAAAAGACTATGAGTAAAATATAAACAAAGTTTCTAACTTTCCACGTAGCCATCACAGCTGTATAAATTGTGTGCATTACTGAGTAAATAAAAAAGAAGTAATTACTTAAATATACAAAGTTACCTACAATATACATAGGTTTGAATGGACCAAAAAGTCGTTGATTTATGGGCAAACTCTTTAACTGTGGGTCAATGGATAAACGGAAAATACAATTAATCACGGCTGGTGATCAATTTCATTTTATTTCCTTTTTATTCGCGATTTTTCTCTTTTTTGAGTTTCGTGTTTTTATTACACTGCCCTTTATGTAACCTAACTGTCATTTCATAACTTTTTACTGCGTTGCTTGCTGGATTTCTGGTATAACCAATAGCACCACTGTCATTTTGCTGCCAGAAAATTTTTATTTCTTTTAAATTACAGAAACTGAGCTCGAGCTAAATATTGGAATTTCACTTAATTTAAAATTGTATCCATTTTTCGAGATTGCGCGTAAATTGTCATACAAGGAGATTTTTCAATAAAACTTTACGCACTTATTTCTAATATCCATGGCATTGCATCTGTGTAGTAGTATTGGAATCTAATTACCGTGACTTTAAAAAACGAACAATTTTTTAACTGGTTATGATTTTAAGAAAATTTAGAAACATCTCAAAAAAAAAAAAGGTAAATAAGAGGAAGTACTGTTGTTTCTTCTAAGGCGCTAAATTTAAAGTTTCGCATCTAATATCAAGAAGTTGTTTGATATGATTTGAATTTAATACATTCCAATATATCTTAAGGGGGTATTCTAGCCTAGAAACATGAATTTCAGGTAGCTTTGAAAGTGGGAAACATTTTTTTTTCCCCAAAATGGCGATTGCCTAAAAAAAAATTTTTTTATCACTTTTTCTGACTATGTCGAATTTTTTAAAAATAATAAAAATAAAAATTTTGGGATGGGGCTAGTTCCAACCATAGACAAGCCTATAAAGAAGACTCTATAAAAATTTCAAGTAAATCAGTCCAGTAGAACCTGAGAAATCGTGGACATCGTTCCGAAAAAGTCAGTTTTGAGAAAAACGCGTTTAAAGTTTCGCGTTCCGGACGAACCAGTTTGGATGCCGGATCAGTAAAATGGCTATATCGCCGAAAATAATTTGAATTTTAAAAAATCCTCTTGTACACATATTCTTGAATAGTTAAACTTTAAAAATATAAAAACCACATTTCGATTTTTTTTTTAATTTTTAAAAAATATTACTCAAGCCACTGTTGCTTGTGCTATAAAGACTCTGACTAATTACAATTAAAAATTCTATAGAGAGAATTTAAAATGTCACATTTGTAACCGCAACACAACCGGACAAAATTATTTAAAATGATTTTATGAATGAAAATTAATAAAAATGCATAAATGAATATAATAATGCAATATATCAAAATAAAATGATAAAATGAAATAATAATAAAAAAAATAAGAATGCCCTCGTGTGTGTTGTTAAAAAACCTATTCGGATTTATCAGAATGTTCAAACAACCCTGCTTCAGTGGGGACTTGGAACTCTGGCACCTTTGACTCAAAAAGCCCTACAGTTTCACTCAAGATGTGTTTCCCGAATTGGAATTTTCGAAATCATCTGTTGGTATATCTATTAATAGTATAGTCCTTTCCCTGTATGCTTTTTTGATTCTTTTCTTATTTTCTTTCACAATTTTTTTTCTCTTCTGTGGTTCGGATTTACTATTTCTGTAGAGGAAATTTATATGCAATGTGTAATATGGTGGTTTCAAATAAACGGATTCTAGCGTGGAGAATTGACAAACCGAATTTATTGAATTGGGATCTTCCTCATTAGTACTTTCAAAGTTATTGACACCTTTTGACGTTTTCCCACATATTTAACATGTCATCGCAGAGGTGGTATCGATAGCCGCATTGCAAACTTTCGAGTCAAACATTGTTGGAAGCAATGTATGTCGCACGAAAATATATCCTTTTGGATTGGGTATTTTGGTCACTAGCAATCGTTTTGCCCGAATATTTACGCATAAAAACTCTTCTTTTTTGACAGTTTTATGTAGAAGTCGAATTCGTAATGGATGGTGTGGATTGCAAACTCAAGGCAACCAATGAACTCTGAAATATGTTGGTGATATGCAACTTCCTTTTAAAATAAGTTCAAGATTCTCTAATTCGGCTACCGTGCAGTTTTGAAGAACGTCCTCAATATAAAGACAAAGTCTTACAGTAGTGTGGTCCATTAAGTCTTGGAGCACAACTTCAGCACATCCCTTTGTAACTTGTATTGACTGCGACGACATCTATTGACAAAATATTATAAGACTTTTTCGATTACCAATATATGATAAAATATATACAAAAATCCAGTATATCACCTTTGTTTGCGAGAGTATGAGAGTATAAAATGTTCGGTAACATTGGCACTTAGCCCTTCCTCACTTCTTATTATTACTTAATAAAATTCGTTCAAACTTTAATTGACTTTCTCTGCTTTGAAAATAACCCTGGTCAATTCAAAAAAAGATGCATCCAAGGTTCTTTCGCGTCGAACTAACACTTTAAGATATTCATTCACAAAGAAAAAAGAAAATCTGTCCAAACAACTTTTTTTTTATTAAATTAAAATTGCTTTTTCACACACTTGCTTTTGAGCCGCCTCACAGTGGTCGGTCTTGTATTGAATCAGCGGCCAAAAATACTTCCACTGCCTATATTAAAATGAAACTTTTGTCAAAGCTTTTTAAAATCTCCCTCTCCCGTGTCCCACTCCACCAGCCCCTGATGGCAACAAATTTTAATTAATTATATTAAATTAAACAAGTTGATAAACGAAGAAAGGAATTTTTTGAATATTATTCAACTAGATCAAAAATTAATTTTAATAAAATTAATTTACTTTTGCATGATAGTTTCTTTGACTGGTAATGAAAGGATCTAAGCTCAAAAGCAATCGACTTAGCAAGTCCTAATCCGATCCATTAGTTCTTTCGTGTATGATGGAGTCGATACATCTTCACATCCTTATTGCATGACTCAGCAGATTCTTCTGAGAGTTCTCCAATTGAAACTGGTGCATATTGAATAACATAGGGAGCGATGTTATGACTGACGAAGGAAGATAATACTAGGAATATTTTGAGGTTAATTCCTTTGCAGGATCTAGCACAAATCTAGTGCATTTAGGGTTTAATTCCTTTTGTAATTGCATTCGAACAGGACGGCAGTAGCGGGTGGACGAAGGTCTGCAGTTTTTCTAAATTTGTTTGTGGTCTTCATCATTTTGCGATTTTATTATCGGTTGTAGAGGGTTATAACATGATGTCGTGACAAATAAATTATTAAACTGCTTATGTTCGCTCTGACCGGAATTGCCATCAAAGCCACACATTCCTATTGATAATAGGTAATTAGATTACTTATTACGTTCATTAATTACATTTGTGAGGCAATGTGGTGCAATAATTTTTTTTATCTCAACTTCAACATCAGATTCTGCGACCTTTATTTGCTCAGGAAAACTGCTTTTCCTTTAAAATGTTATCATAGCAGAGTAAAAAGCTAATATCAAATTTTTTGTTAACGAAACTTCTAATAAGTACATACTGAAACTTTATTAAATTTGCTTCAGTGATAAGTGATATTTCTTCGCACATTTCCTAAACACCAAAAATATGATATGATGTGCCTAAATAAAAGTACGTATAAAACAAACATTTGTTAAAAGTAAGAAAATGATAAAATTAAAGTCAAAGCTCAATATGTACATATATATGTATGAAAAAACACATAAAAAACAATAAAATATGCACCAATATACATACACGTAAATACAAAAAATTATATAAAATAACACACACAAAATCGCATGCCTGGTAGATTAACATGAACAACAAAGAAAGTTGCAAAAAGTTGCAGCTGAAATCAATAGCATAGACTTAGAAAACATTAAATAATATAAACAAACTTGATTCGTTTAAGGGCGAGACAGGGATCACAACTTTTTGTATACCTGAAACCGATGTATAAAGAAAAACATAGCACTCAAAAGGACTCTTATAAAACAATTGATTTATTAAATAAAAACTACTTTGTTATATAACATATACCTTTGTTCTCAATACACACTTCGATTTATAGGGATTAAGCACGATTTTATATTGAAATTAAATTTATTATAATAGATAATTTTTAAGCTATTTTCACTGCACAGTCCGCGTGTTTCTATTGTCTAACTTCTCGCGCTTTTCGTAGCTCCTACGAATGGGATAGAGCAAAAATGTATTTACCGTTAGTTTTATTGGTGTTTTAAGAAATAGCTTTGATACAAACCGTGGTAAATTTCAAACTTTTATTTTTATATTTTTGGCCTATGAAATCGACCAGAGACCTATTTGAAACTAAATCTTCTCAGCCCAAATTCTTCGATAACATGCGTTTCGTCCCTCGAGTACTAGTAAAAACCCATATGACATTCAAAACCACAAGAAGTGATCCGTGGATTGTCAGTGGCCCGCAAAAGCGTAGATATGGTTCATAAATGTTTAAAAATTTGTATATATTGGGTCATTAACTAAAACATTTAGTTTTTGCCAAAATGAAATTTTGTAAAGCACTTATCGCAAAAATCAAAAAGTCGCCATTCTTTGCATCGACGAATCGACCGACATTGAGAATTGTCGTTAACTGCTTGTATTTGATCGCTTCTAAACGATATTTATGAATCGAAAATTTCGTTTTAGTGTAAAATACGATTTGTTATAAAAACTAGAATTCAAGAAATCGCTTTACTCTATTTTACAGTTTTCTCGACAACTTATTTATGCAAGCAATGATTTCTGTAGTACTCACAATTAAAAACTTCATCATTGTAAGGTAGGGATGATTTGCCTGAGGCTTTGATTAACAATATTAATACTTCATAGAATAGCCGAATTTAGGAAGAAGATGGTGCAAGCTCAGAAATCGAAAAATTATAGAAGTTCATACCAAAAATATTATTTTTTTATTTCACAGCTATTAAACATTTTAACACATTTCGTCTAGTTATAGCCAGAACAGGGTATATTAAAATTGCCACGAAGTTTTTAACACACAAAAGGCAATTTCAGGAACCATACATAAGATTTGAGCAAGTCTGTCTGTTTGTATATAAGCACAATTGCACACATCCTTTCTTCCCAGAAAACTGCCATTTAGCCGGAATCGCCGATATTGAACCACTATAGCATATATCTATCAAACAAGCTCAACAATCAAAATCAAATCAGTTATTGGAAACTTTTTTAGTTGATAAGATGTCTTCAAGAAATTTGGTTCTAATTGTTGTGCGGGATTAAAAATTTTAACGAAAATGATGACTCTACATTTTTATAGGCACTTTCCGGAATGGCCTTCAACTCTCGGGTGGAATTTGTTTTGATGTCTTCAATTGAGTCGAAGCGTGTTTTCCGAACTGGATATTTCAGCGTGGAGAATATAAAAGGTACAGGTGCCATATCAGGTGTATACGGTTCTTTCTCAATAATATTTGTCGAGTGTTTGGCCAAAAATTCATTCACAATGATGGTTTTGTGCGATGATGTCTTATCATGATAAAGAATCCGCAAATTGTTGGCCCACAAACTCGGACGTCCACAACGCATAGCGTCTCGTAAGTGCCTCATAACACCAAAATGATACTCTTTGTTGACGGTTTGATCAGTTGGAACATATTCACAGTGGACGACACTACCTTCACTTTCGATCGGCTCTGGGCTGCCATTCGGATGATTTCTGGTTCGTAAGTGAGTCATATTCGTAGACTTATGTCTCGTCACCAGTAATTATGTCTTTCATGAAGGTGGGATCCGATTTAGCTTGATCCAACATGTCTGCATCTGCCTGCTCTCGATACCTTTTCTGAAAGAAATACAGCTCTATGGGAACTAATCGTCGCACTCGTAACTTGGCTCTCACGTCACTGTTGACAGTCATAACTTTGAAGTTGTAGATAATTTCGTCAATATAGTAACCAGTATTAACACCATCAACAAAGTGAGCCTGGAAATCCAACGCAAGATTACTCTTGCCAACAGGCGCTACTTCGGACTGAGTAGGCAGTTGAAAAGTAAAGTCCTCTCTCGACGAACAAAAATCAAACTCTTTATGTCGCTCATAATTTCCGTCCTGCTATATGGTGCAGAGGCTTAGGTGATGACAACAACCGATGAGTCGACGTTGCAAGTTTTCGAGAGAAAAGTTCTGCGAAAGATTTATGGTCCTTTGCGCGTTGGCCACGGCGAATATCTCATTCGATGGAACGATGAGCTGTATGAGATATATGACGGCATTGACGTAGTTCAGCGAATTAAAAGACAGCGGCTACGCTTGCTAGGTCATGTTGTCCGAATGGACCAAAACACTTCAGCTCTGAAAGTATTCGACGCAGTACCCGCGGGGGAAACAGAGGAAGAGGAAGACCTCCACTCCATTGGAAGGACCAGGTGGAGAAGGACCTGGCTTCGCTTGGATTATCCAATTGGCGCCACGTAGCGAAAAAAAGAAACAACTGGCTTGATGTTGTTAACTCGGCTATAATCGCGTAAGCGGTTCCTACGCTAGTAAAGAAGAAGAAGAAGTACACATTTTTGCCTTCTGCAACATTTTCAATGTATCGGCACACGAAAATTCTTCCGCAACACAAAATTTAACACAAATACGTTGATCAATATTTTCGGTCAATGTAGAATTCGACAAACACTACTGAGGTCGACTGATATAAACAGCTGCACTGGTTGGCAGTCGCGCTATTTTTTGACACCATAATTAAGGACAGTTATATAAAGCTAGGAAAGAAACTTTACCTGTCTTCCATATAAGCGACAGATGAGAGGGAGAAATAAAGAATTCCCGATACTTTCTTGACAGAATATATAAGCGGGAGATTCAAATGAAGAATTCCCGATACTTTCTTGACAGGGTGTATATTGGTAGTCGAAAAAGTTTTTTTGTATTTTATCAATCGATATCTCCAGTGCTACCAATCACATTGTGTCATACCATATAGTGCTGGAAAGGTGAGATTCTAAGCATCATTTATTAAAATTAAATTCGGGGAGGTTGAAAAAAAGTTACAGCTATTCAAAAATGAGTGAAAAAAATTAAGACATTCGCTTTTTTCTTGAAATTTTTGCATAAAAAAGGGAAGAATGCCACGCAAGCCACCAATGAAATCTGTGAAGTGCACGGAGACGATGTTGTAACAGTTCGGGTAGCACGATAATGGTTAGCTCGATTTCGTTCTGCAAATTTCCATTTACACTGATGAAAATTTTACACTCACAGAATAATGACTCTAGCGGAAAAATTGCAAAAAGTGGTCTGCCAAAATAGTACACATTTGGTTATTTATTTATTAGTATTAATATATAAAAAGAATAAGTTGAAGTTTGATTAGAAATGCGAAAAGACTTCTTCTACTACCCGATACCTACTTTATGAGATCTCAAACAATTCCCTAAGTGTTGCAAAATTCATTGCAATATTAATGCCTTTAATTTTTTCAGGCTATATAAACAAATCAGTATACATATTGGCAAATTGTACAAAAGCGAAATTAAAGAAATAATTATAACACAATTAGAATGTGTAAATTATGCCCAATAATTCGGAAATGTTATTGACTAAAGTCAAGCTAGAAGGATTGTTTAAATTGCTGCTGCAATTTTTGTTTTTTACTGAAAGGGGAGAACATTTACGATTTCTTATACTTTTTGTTTATGTACTTATTACACTAAATTTCCATTCCTTTTTCAAACCTCATTGTAAGCTATTCGGTACAATTTTGCAGACTTTTGAAAATTATTTACCATTTAGTTTGAGTCTTCTTTTACTATAAATCTTACCATTTTATTGCACTGTTGCTACTTTCACACTAAAGATTTTTATTGGTTCGCAAAACATTTTGCACTTTTGAAATGCAATAAAATTGTCAAAGATATGCCGTCTCACGTCAACGATCAGCAAATAGTAAGCAATGACCGTCGCGATTGCTCAAAGCATAAAATTAAATGTGCTCAATGTATAAACTGCGCTTACAAAAACCGTTTAATGGCAGTGCGTTAAGCGAATGAGTGCTTCAGCCAATAGCCAGCGATATAAACTGTGAATAAACCAAGTTGAAAGCTTGCATTTGACGTTTGTCAACAATGAGGGCAGTATTGATAAGCTTTCAGTTGCCGCAAAAATTGCTTGCTATACACAAAAAAAAAAACATGAAAATATTTAAAACACAAAAAATTGTATTTGTAATATAAAATTCGCACGAAAAGTTCTTGCTTTTTCATTACATGTCATTCATTGTGTGTTATGACCCCGTTATTTGTGGCCAACAGGTTTCATTGCAACAACAGCGAGTGTTCTGTCCTTTCTAAAAACAATGTGTCACAATATACACGCACGCTCTCACCAAATACTCACACCATAAGCCGTGGTCCCCATGATCTCAATACAGTTACTGTCACCCGATTGCTGCCGCTTGTTGACACATTCCACTTTTTGCATGTGTATATGTGCCTTTTCAATAGTATTGCACTGCATTAAATTCAACAAATATTTTGCAAAAACGATAGCTACTGGAAAAAAGATTGTTCTCTTGTGTATTTGCATATTCTCTTCGAAGCAAACAAGTAATGCAAATATCTGTGTTTTGCTCTGACAGCTGTTCTTGCTTGAAATTTAATGTTTAAAAATTTTAATCTGCTCGTTGTTGAAATAAAGCTTAACATTTCTAAGAAAGAAATTAAATGATTTTTGTTTTGTTCCTTAGATTTTGGAAGTCGAAATTCGGTGAGATTTATTTATCCAAATATCTGATGGTAAACCAGATATAATAATATTAAAATTGTTACACAAAAGCTAGAGCCACGACATGTCGTAACTGAGTAGTGGATAACTTGATGCATGGCTCTTCTTTCTCTTCAAATTTATAATCGCTTTTTTTCTCGATCTTAAATATCTGATCTAACCGTAGCTTGGTAAATCTTCTAATCCAACATTCCCAGTGGTCTAAATTTCTAACGCATGACCCATGATAAATATTAATAGTCTCAGTTAGTTCTTAAGAGCAATAAATTCTTCCTGAATTTATGTGATTTATTCAAAACGACATTGTCACCGTTAGTATTTTCTCCGCAAACACATCAAGAAACTTTTCTACATTATCATATATGTAGTTCTCTGTTTCTGAATCATTTACAAAATCCAAGAAATTTTCAACAACAAGCCACTGTACACTTCTAAATATTCAAGAAAATTCGGGACTGGCACGTTATGGATAGAAATTAGAAACCACTTAGTTTCGAGTAGCGATCATGCTATTATTACAAATTATTACAAATTTTGAAAGAATATCGGTGTGGAGAGAGGAAAATGAAGCCATTAAGCGATTAAAATTATATCAAGGGAAGTGGATACATGGGCCAGACCAATATCAAGACTTAATCAAAATCATCTCCACCAGTCGGTTAACTAGTAATCACATGTCATGTCTTAGGCAAAGCAATTGCAAGTGGCATCAAAAGGGGTATGCAGTCAAAGGTCATAAAAGTATTATTTTTACAAATGAAAGTTTCTTCACTTTTAAAAAAGTTTTTAATAAACAAAACTTCCAAGGTCTCAAAAACTGATAATACAAGGGTTCGATATGGTCACCGTCCAGCTGTTTAATGATTTGATAAGTAATATTGTGTAAAGGCGTTACAACTTTTTAACTTTGAGGTTAAAATTTCGAGGTAATTTTTTTAATAGAATTTACCATATTCGAATATATATTATAATTTAATTTTTGTTTTGTACGCTTACTCTCAGTTTGTTGACAGTAATCTTTCACACAATACGTTCGATACAACCCTAAATGCGACGTTGGGGAGGCTTATCCCACGATAGTTGGCGCAGATTATGGAATCTCCTTTTCAATGGATTGAGCAGAACAAGTGTAACCAACTTCAGACCGTTCCGTAGCTGTTGCATTGGAATCAGCACAAAAAAAAAGTGATCAGCGATGGAATTCAAACGTAATAGTGTGATTGCTTTATATTTAGCTGGAAAATAACAGCCAGCAATTGTTCGTGAGCTCAAACACCTTAATGTGAATAAAGTTTATCGCACCATCACTCGTCACAATAATACTGTTAGCATCACAAAACGCCATGGAGGTGGTCATCAAAAGACTGCAACTTCACGTAGGATGGTTCCGAAAGTGAACAAGCGACTTGAGCGAAATCCACGACGAAGTGCCAATCAAATGGCTAAGGAACTGAAAATATCCGACCGCAGCATCCGACGCATATTGAAAAATTAGTTCAAGGTCAACCCTTACAAGTTCCAAACGGCCCATGATTTCACATCGAAGCAGCAACAAGTAAGATTTGAGAGGCGAAGCAGTTACTTCGCTTGGCTGAAAGCGGTCAAATTCCGAACATTGTGTTTTCTGGCGAAAAAATTGTTCTAATTGAGCAATTCGTAAACTCTCCAAACGATAGGGTTTACTTGACCGATCGTTCATACGAGAATCTAAGTCATCGGTTAGCCACCATGAGGCAACACCCGCCACAAATAATGGTTTGGGCCGCAGTCAGATGGCAGAAGGGCGCTCTCCAATTGTTTTCATCGAGCCTGGCGTCAAAATAAATGTGACATATTATCGGGAAGGTGTTCTGGAGGCTGCTTTGAAGCCGTGGGCAAACAAACATTTTGGTCGCAGACCATGGACGTGTCAACAAGACTCAGCACCGTCTCACAAAGCGCGAGTGAACCAAGATTGGCTAAAAAACAACGTTTCAAACTTCATTACGACCACACAATGGCTCTCGAACTCAACAGATGCGAATCCAATGGATTATTCTCTCTGGGTCATTTTGGAGAGCAAGGTCCGAAGTAAAAAATACACCAGTCTCGAGATGCTGAAGAAAGTCACATTTGGACAGGTGGCGATTCGTTTTGACCGTCTCAAGGCCATAGTTAAAGCAAAAGCGAATTGGTCCTGAATTTATGATTATTTTCACACATTTTGTACTTTAAAATAAATAATAATAATTTTCCAAACCAAATTTATGGCTTATTTAATTGACTTTGAGTGCCGGATCCTGTAATATAGTCCCAAGCTTTTCGTACTCACGCATTTCGGCCTGTCTCTTTTCTGTCTGCAAATGTGTCTCGCTTCCCTCTTCAGCTCTCGGTATCTATCCCATAACATTGCAAGGTATGTACTTATGTGTTTTTTGCTACAGATGTGGGCGCGTAACTTCGCCGCAACAAGATAGTAATACGAGTTTATGCTAGGGTCTCAGAGTTTACGCTCGTCTAAAACACTGGAGACGTGTGTTCCGTCTATCACAACATAACCGATCTGATTGATGGCTTAATAAATTTTCCTATGCTGGAATCTAGTACCACAGATAACCAACTATCGGTCGTCGGCGAAGTCGACCAGCCTCAACCCATTTGTTAATGTTTCATCATGGAAGCTTAATTTACCGACCGTTGTGTCAAGGATATATTCTCTGTCCACCAAGCACGATTATGACATCGTCGTAGGAGCAAGTCTCATAGGTGCGCTCCAAGTGCTCTTGGAAAAAATCTTTAGTCACATCGTCCTTCTGTTACATGAGGCAAATCGCAAATCAGCGATGTGTTGAAGAACCTCGCTTGTGGCTAGATATTCATCAACCCGGATGAATGCCAGGACTCGACGACGGAGTCTCTCTCCCACCACGAATCTCTCACCGAATTTGCGTTCCTTTATAGTCTTTGTCCCGTCCACCGCACTTCTTAGACGCGGTGATGTTAGCCTTACCCTTACGAGGACATCAACCCGCTGTGCAGCGGCATCTTCCCAATTAAGGGACCGCACATACCAGGTGCACGCCCTTAAATCGTATTCATTAACACGTTTGCATGGGTCGTGATCAAAAGGGAGGTCTCTCATCTGAGGCTGTTTTGACCTTTCATTGGGGGTGTTTTTTACGTGGCGGGTTCCAGAACTTAGCGCACAACCGTACCGAGGGATGATTCGCCAACTCACTTTAGCTCGTCTTCAAACGGATTTTTTTCGATTACCCAGAGGATACATGGTCAAAGACCGGAAGTCGTGAACTACTTGACTCACATGGAGAAGCATCGTTTCAGGCTACTTTCAAGTGAACGTCGCTCAGAGAACTTTCCGCATTTATGTGAACTTCTACACATGACTCCATCCTGCATAGCTAAGCACTAAATTAAGACATAGAACTATAGTATAATTTGGCTTAGAGAATTGCAGTAACAAGTGGCACTTGCTGTCTGAAAATTTCGAAAAAGCGGCCGCCTTCTAATAGGTTTAATATACATATCACATAGACCACTACAGCTGCATAAGCTCAGGACAATTCTTATAAGAACTTTTACCGACAGTGTGAAAATGAATGAAATCGGATGATAACTCCGCCCACTCCTCATTGACGATACTGTTAAAAACTACTAAAAGTACGATAAATTAATAACAAAATACGTCCGATACATTGAATTTTACTCCCTACATGGCATTACAGTTGTCAAATTACCAGCCGTCCTTTTCTTCATATCTATTGAATTTTTCGGTGTAATGATTGGATCTGTTACCCCGCTACATAGTTCGAAAACTGTTTGGTCGTACTCCACCTCAACTTATTAACCCTTAAAGTTTCTCGAAATAATCTTCTACATTATTAACACAAAATATAAATTTAGCTTGACCATATATAGCTCGCCATTGCATCTGCTGAAGAAGTTATTGTAACTCAAGGCCACAAATTTTATTAAGCGATATTACAATTTATTTCCTTTAATTAATGCTCTCGCAATATCCAATGATTTATATTGAAGAAAATAATAATCAAATCAATTAAATCAATTTAAGAATATCTTCAATAGCACTCATACGCCCTGTAGGACCACATCTATGTACACTGTTTAAACAAGTTGTTGATGTACGCCTAACAAAACTGTAAATCTATATAGCTGCAGATATATATATATGTATGTATTCATGTATAGCTGAACTGTGCTGCACAGATAAATGCTTAAAAGCATTGCAAATCAACATTCAAATTCTTGCATTCAACATTTTTTGCATGTCTATGCGCCCATACAAAGCCGCAACCACAAATTGAACCGACTGCAGAATGATATCAAAAATTCCAAATAAGCCAGTGACAGACTGTTGGTGAAGTGGGGCTAGAAAAAGAATGGCAATGACAATGTCAAAGACAAAATCATACTTCCCTTGTGGTCGTACTTAATACAGTTAAGCGAAATTTAATATTAAGCAAATTTGCAGTCACGCATACAAACACAAAACATGCACACACAAGCACGCACGTATACACACAAAGGATATAAGGACGACATTCAGAAAAAACCCACAGACATTTGGTTGAAGTCTGAATTGTTCATTACGTCTGGCTTTTCAGCCGCTTTATTCATTTTTGCTCGTTAGTTATGCAATGCAAACGCAGACAGAGACGATTTAATGTTGATAAAACAGCACGGATGCAAATGCACTATTTCCACATTTTTTCTCTGCTCTCCGAACACACACATTTTTCTCTCCAACAGTGTAAATTGAGTTGAATACACTTATAGCCGTGTATGTGCGTATGGCTGAAAGCCCATGCATTTGAATGCAACGCTGGCAATTTTGTCTTGGTAGTGCGTTAGCAGGCTAGTCGTCGTCCTCTGGCTGGCTGGAAATATAATATGCCATCATTTGACTTCTTATTTGACCTCGCGTTGTTAAATAAATTTAACATTTCGTGAAAAAGAAATTCATTAAAACGCATGCCATGGTTTTTTGCGTGGATTGAAAGAGTGATATAAGAATGCAGGCCTTTTCATAGGATATGTATACCAAGCGGAAATAAAGCAAGAGCTTTAAGTCTGGACTATAAATTTTATAGTTAATGATGTTTTAAGGAGTGTGGTTTTCAATGAGGCAATACTTTGGTCGACATAATCGCCCGGCAGAGTCGGTAATTCGAGCAACAATGAACTTCCAACATTTACTCTAGCGGACAATGTGTATGCTGGAGACTAAGTCCGCCCTTCATCGCAACAGCTGAAGCTCTCCATCCATTTTATGGAAGATTTTGTGAAGGGATCTTTGTTGGGGGGTTAAAAAATCTAAGTTCTGCAGGAATTGAAGCCCAACGGACATCAAGCGCGTCGCACATTCCATGAATAAACACAAACGGAGAAGGCCACCGATTCCGATTTTCGGAAGAAAAATTTTTCTGGTTATATGGATACATTAGTAAACATAAACTGTCGCATTTGGAGTGAAAATAATTCAAAATCCATTGACAAAAAGTCGTTAAATCGTCAAGAAATCACTGTTTGGTTTGCTCTATGAGCAGAGGGGATCATTGGCACATACTTTTTAAAAACTGTTGGTGGGTATATAAAATAAAAGTTTAAACTCTAGTTGATATTTCTTTAAAATTTTAAGATAATTGGATAACTACAATCGATGTTATCGATCAAAAAGTGAGAGCAGCTTTTGATCATCGATCGTACAATGCATTTTGAACAAAGAGCAAATTTTAAATTTTTTTTTAAAACTTGGGAAAATGTTTACTGAAACATTTCAAATGATAAAAAAAGTTTATGGTGATCGTGCATTTTCCGTAGTAATGTGCATGAGTGGTTTAAGCGTTTCCCAAAAAAGGTCGTGAGGATCTCTGTGACTATCAGAAGTCACCGAAAAAAAGTCGTCTTCAGAAGTCAAAAATAAAGACAATGCTGTTTTGTTTTTACGATTCCGAGGGTATTGTACACCAAGAGTTCGTCCCAACTGGCAAACGATTAATGCTGTGTTTTACCTTGGTGTTATGAAGCGTTTTTTTCCGTTCGTGGCTCGACCACAATACCGGGGGCACCGGGGAATAATGCGCCGTTTAAACGGTCGACGCTTGTAACTGATTTTTTGACAAAAAACCCCTATTAACCATTAATCACTCCCCCTACTCACCTATCTGGCACCCTGTGATTTTTACCTTTTGGCCCCCCATGAAAGGACACGGGTTTATACATTTCAGCTATCCAAAAGGCACGACCAATATTCTAAGAGCATTCCGAAAAATACCTTAAACACTCATTTAAAATCAAATTGACCGGGCTAAGCTGTATCGAAGCACAAGGAAACTATTTGAATAAAAAAATATAACTTTTAAAAAATATTAATTTTTTTTTTTTTTTTTTAACAGCCCTGTTTCTTTGCACAACCTTTACATAAAACGAACAATCAATTTTTAAAGGGAAAATTTTTTGGAGCGCATTATCTGCGTGCTGGATGAGTGGCGTGGTGTCTGCCATTTCATACCACTAGATTACTTTTATGGAGTTATGTGGCGGTGTTTGTCTAACAGGTAAGCCAAAACGATTGATGTTTTGGAACAGAATATTCTGTACAAAATAATATCTTTAATTCAAAATTTTACAAAAATTACAAATACGTTTTTGCTGACCATTTAATATAAAGCATTATGTTTAATTAGGTGTAAAATATTTCATAACACAGTTGAGAATTTCGGAAGCAATATTTCAACCAAACTAGCAATATATTTCAATATTTATCCACTTGTTTGTTGTAGATGAGTCTGTGTTCCACAAGAGCCATTTTGCTCTTTTTCGGAAAAATCCAACTAGAAAAGTGAGAGTTCAAAAGATACAGGAAAACCCTAACCGATTCATTTCAACTAACAGCTTTTCCATTATCGCTTTCTACTCATTCCACTTAAGTAAATATTGATTACTTGATGGTTGCCCGTGCGAAAATTTAAACGAATAAAAGTCAAGGTGCAAACGCTTTCCGTTCACGACTCAATAAAACTGCAACGTTACACAAAAGGATCATGCCACCATTCGATGAACAAATCAAGATAAAAACACCACAAAACCTTGATACGATCTGGCATATTCGCGTAAGAAATAAAATTGCTGCAGATGCATTTATTCATCTTGGATATTTTTTGTCGACGCAGGAGCACCTTTCGTTTTTCCCTGCTAACGCTTTGTCTCATTGGAAGAAATTGACTGCAGTTATCTTTTCGAATGCATTCAACCAGAAAACTATGATTTTTTGCTATCGTACTAGCAAACTTACAATACCTAGAACTACCGCTATTCGTTCTCTTGCAGAAATTTTCTCCTTACCACGATTTTGATCCTTTGTTTGCTGTCTGCTACTGAATTGACGACAACATCGCCGACTGTTTGCTGGTCGGTTGATTTGTTTGGCTCGACGCTTGTCGACATTTGACTGGCTGCTTAGTTGACTGCTAAAGCATTTACCATAGATGAGCGACTGACATCTGTGTACATATACAATCAAATAATCGAAGTATTGAATAACCTACGTTCAACATTCTTTTTGCTGTTTCAGCTGTTAGTAAAGCCTTTTGTTCTTTCATCAATTTGTTTCAATCGGTAGACAAAATCGTTTGCATGTTCTTGTACAGTAGCTGTATAAGATAGTTACTCACGGGCATTTACGTCTTGGTAACCCTGCCCTGTACCCCATCAATACCAATCACGCAGTGTCCAGTTAGAACTCTTATTATTGTGGGAAAGTGAACTTTGGTGAAGTCAAACGGATCCTGTAGTCGCGTATTTGCTAGTATCTGACCAGCGCTTTCCGAGCTCGCCTGAGATAAAAATTTCAAAACCGCAAAAAACAGTAGAGCCCCTACTCTTTCTTATTTTGCAAATAATGTGACGGAAGTGTACTGGCCTTACTCTTGCAATTTTGTGCAAATTCGCTATTACCAGGTACCTAAAGCAGTATAATCAGGAGTCGAGACATTCCTTTGCTAACCCTAAGCGTACGGTTAATATAATACAATAATTTGATCCTAAGCTCCCGACCCATCTGATTAAAAACGAGGAAAGGTACCTCCCTAATTTTCATTGTTTTTCATTTAAACAAGTTAGGGGGAGCAACCTGCCGATCGGGGAAAATCTAATTTTATATATACTATTAAAGAATATTATACTAAGATCGCGAAAATTTTTTTAAAAAAAAAAAATTTTACTTCATTCCGCTTTAAAAAATAAATTAAATGAAGAAAATTTTTTTTTAAAATTGACTTTAGCTTTTTAACGTTAGAAATTTCAACCAAACAAGGGCAAAAAGATTTTGGGAATTTTATTTCTTCATTTTTCACTAATTTTTAGTTTTTCAAATTTTCAAAAAAGAATTAAAAATTTCCAAATCCCGAAAGAATTAAAAAATTTTGACAACAAAAAAAACCATGATTTCCCCTTTTCTAGGGTTAGATAGGCGACTTCTTTTTGGGGGTTTGCAAATTTTAATTTTTCCCACCCCGGGAAATATCCGAGGGGGAACTTAAATGAAACAAGGTCCCATTCCAATTAAAAAAAGGGTAACGCTGGCTAGGTCATGTTGTCGGAATGGACAAAAAAAGCTCTGAAAGTATTCGACGCAGTACCCGCCGGGAAGCAGAGGAAGAGGAAAACTTCACTCCGTTGGAAGGACCAAGGGGAAAAAGGGACTGCTTCGTTTGGGAAATACCCTTTTTGGGCCCACGTAGGAAAAGAAGAACGGGTCTACGCAATAAAGAAAAAAAAAAGGGAATTTCGGGTTTTATACGCAAGAAAAATTCCCGGGCCATACCGCCTTCCGTGAAGAAAATTATTTTTTTGTACTCCCTCATAGATAAAATTTCCTTCGAGCCCTCTTTAGTTCGTAGTTGCAGTAATGTTTGATTACAATATTCAAACAAACCGGGAAAAAATCTAAATCCACGCTGCTCAATTTGTTTGCCATCGCCTGCTCGCCATTTGACGTTATTGCCACCAAAGCGACAGGTGGACATTGAAGCTCAATGGACAGCAAATGGCTTTGCAAAAATTGCAATATGAAACTATCAAAGCGCAGATGCTGAAAACGAAGGCGGAAACGAACGCAGCGTTCGGAGGCAACCAAGCAGACCATTTTTTGCTTATAATTTCGCTGTAAAACTCTACTCCTGCTGCCGCTGCCGGATTAGACGGCTGCATGAACGTTGCGCAGCATCAACGAATACAACTACCCACATAGCTACACATTGCATGCCACCACTGAGACGAGAGGTGTGTACCACAATCGTGGCTTTAACTGTGCCACACACTGACAACATCAATATTACCAAGCAGCAGCAGCAGCAAGTTATCATCTCAATCAGTCGTTTCTTGCGCATCACTGATTGCTCATTGCACAGTTTGCAAGGCGTCGCTGCACACTGGCTGATATGAACGCCATACCCGGTCGTTCAAATCATTCAATCCCCCAGTCACATACTAGTTATTGCTCCGCAATTCAACTACTATGGCAGCACCCCTGCTCTGCCGCCTGGTCTCTTTCCCTTTTTCTCATCTAAACAGCTGGCAGCAAGCAGCCATTCAACAGCTTTTTGGAAGCCAGCCTACGCTATAGTTGGTTTCGACTAAAGTCAGCAGCCAAGTAAAGCCGCACGGCACATAGCACACTAACTGACTGACAAATATTTTCGCATGGCTGAAAAGAATCGCAAAAAAAGTGTACTAAAAAGCATTATCGATCAGGCGGTCGCTGCTGTCTTCGAATGTCTACTTTCCCTTTTTTTTCGCAATGATAAGAAACTGCAAACTATCGATGCAATTGTGTGTGAAGTTGCAAGAGGTTAGAATTATTAGAAATGACGCGGCATGGGCGACTCGCTTCGAATATTGGTGTCATTGCCAAGTGCAGAAAATATATCGCAAACTTTAACCCAAAGGGGAAATAGTAAGAGTATCCAGTAGCTTCGTATGTTTTCTGCTTTTAACATTTTGAACGGAGACCACAGGCAGACTTCAATTTCCTAAGAAAGCAAATTCAGACATACATATAAACGCATACAAATTACTTTTATGGAAAGGGGGTTTAAGAAATGCTATTAAATTTAGATAAACAACTTTTTCCAAAAGTACGGCTGAATGTCCCACATTTTTTGCTTTATGAAAATTTTCGTTTTAATTTGGTACCTAAAATTTCTAACTACTTCTAAAAAAACCTAATGAGCGTAATTTTTTTAAAAAACGGCAAAGCCCCTCAAGAAAGGAAGGATTTTATTTAAATATAAACTTTTTATAAACGAATTTTATGCGACAACTAAAATGCAATAATCTTTTTTGAATGATTTGAATTAGCTTGCAAAGGCATTCTTTTAAAATTATAAATATATATCTTCCAACAGTAAGCTCTTTAGAAGTCTTCTGACCTCACATATACATTTTTTTTTTTGAAGTCGGTATACCTTGGGACAGGTAGTAGTGGTAAAGCTGCCATTATTACCTAGATTGTGTCACTGTTTGATATACACTTAGTTCACTCAGTATCTCGCAGGATTTACAATTCCTAAAAAACTTTTTTCTTTTATATTGAACCATTGGATACCACGGAAAAAATACCATCTCAGCTTCTAAAGTCTGGGTATTCATAGAGGAGATGTCGTGACCTTCTTCATACTGTATCCCCATTCTGCCGATTCCACTTTTTCAAGGTTCTGAAGGTGAGAGAGCACATCTGCTAAGAGACATCTTAAAATATATTTTTGAAAGTAAAAAACACTCTTCAATATCAAATTAAAAAATATAAAAAAAAAGTATTAACACTATCGGCCACAAAAGGCGCTCTACCTTGTTCGTCGATAAATCTTGACGAGATAAGTTTGAAAGACTGAAAGCTTGTTTTACATTATAGGCGGCATGTAATGTAAATCTGCCAACTGTAGAGATAAGATAAATTTTGGTTACTAGGCAGTGAAGTAGAGAGAGTCCATTCCTGTAGACATAGTGTCAGATAGTTTTAATTTATCAAATGCAGTTTCAACCCTTCAAATCGCCAAGATCCGACGGTGCATAAACAGCTATTGCATGTCAACTATATTTTTTCACAAAAAGTGTTTCGCAGCATGCGTATTCTAAGGCATAATCCACAGAAATAAATCAAAGCTCATGGTAGCAGAGAGTGAAAAATTCATTATGGTAAAAAAATACACCCTCATAGCTTTCCTAGACGTGAAAGCGCTTTCAGAACATCCGCCATACTGGGCGCGCTTTAAGGGTTTGGGGACCTGGTAGGTGGTGTCTTTTCTTCAAAACTATAACCAGAACCGCCTTCCGTAAAACCCGACCACTGAGTGTCTTCCAAGCTGTGCCTCAGCAACTAAAAACCTTCTTGTTCTGACAAGGGCTGTTGTCTGATGAAGAAGAATAAATATATTTATTTATACAGATAGCCATCCGGCTTTGAATCAGTAAAGTCTCTTCAGGTTTGTCTAAATTAGTGAAAGTCCATCTTAGTGATATAAATAATATTTCAAATAAATATGCACTGAAATTTCCCGACATACTATCCTTTAGAAACGTGAAGAATATAAAATAACTAGAACAGGCAACTACCCTACAATTAGACTCCGAAAAATAGAGAATTTATATGCCTCTGGCTACTTGCAGTTATCTAATCGAAAATATGTTATAACTTAGCTGAGTCTCGATGAATCAATCCCTGCCTGCTCAACAAGCAGTCAAAAGTGGCATGAATGAATATAAACCGCACATGCCGGAAATTAAAATTTAAAGAAATTTTATAAGAATTCTAGTTGGGGTACTAACATCTTCTATGCGACTGTAAAGCTATACTCGCATATGGAAAAGATCGCAATTTTCGGTCGTGGGGTTTTTTTGAAACATCGGAGTTTTCACAGCTAAAACTTTTCCTACTGATAACTTTATCAGAAGCACGGGATGGTACAGAGCCAAAGAATAGAGCACATAGTCCCCTGGTATCCAATTGGCCTCCCAAAGGCAAGGTGCGTCGTTAGCAGCCACTCTTCAACTACCTACCAATGTCCCACAACAAACACTCAAACTTGAAAGAAACTTCAACAAGGCTCCCTTAAAACTATAATAATAATACACTTTTTGAAATCCGTAAACACCCTGTATTCTCATACCTACAAATTGAAAATAATCTTTAAAGAAAATTGTGCCGCTTTATTTACATTTGAATTGCTATGTGTCGATTAAACTTATTCATTTTATGCGAGAGGAAATTGAATTTTACCAGAGTAAATATTAGCTTAAAAATTTATGTGAATATATGTATATATTACTACATATGTACATTTGAATTTTGTTACAATAGTTATACGATGGCATTCAATAAGAGTTGAGAAAGTGCCACACATTAGTACATACCATATATTGTATTTTCATAACGCCAAGTGCAAGCGGAAAAGTTAAGGCAAGAATAATACCGATATCGAAGAAAAATATATGCTCTACAATCAAACAGTAACAAAAGTCAAACACTCAAACTACAAATATAAAGAAATACTTCATAAACTTAAAATGTTAGTGGTTGACTTGTGCATGTATTTGTGCATTTCCATTTAGGCGTTAAGATTATTAAGGCAGCCGCCAAAAGTACAAACAAGATCAAATTGATAGACTGGCAGTCAAGAGGTTACCAATGTGTGTGTCTGTGTATTTTTACTTTCGTATGACTATATTTAGTTAAGGCTGCCTGTCAATGAAAACTCACAGGCACGCATTTATTTGCAAATATTGTATATGTATGGATGAAAGCGTTTGTTTGGCTGCGTAAGAAAGCAGCTAAAAGTTAATTTTTAAGACAAATTAAATGCAAATATTACTTACTTTATGCATATCTTAATATTCAAATGCACACAGACACTCACACACTCTTACATACGTTTAACTGTCATAGCCAGCAAAGTTTTATTTGTTATGTAGGTACACATATATGTATGTATATGCATTGTTCTCTATGTTTTCGTTATTGGCATATTTTGAAGCTTTTGAAAATTGAAATATTTTAATTGAATCCCTCAAAAACGAGCAAAAACAACAAAATAACAAATGCATCAATGCGTAATTTCTCATGCATATGCATAACTATACAAGGATACATATTGCCTAAAGGCAATCATGTCATTTGCAATGCATTGAATTCATGTAAATATCAAAACACCCGCAGAAGAAACTCTGCTAGTAAAAGAAATGCATAAATGCATATTTTTGCCAATTTCTGAAATATTAATATTGCAGTTAGTTTGAAATCAATCACGTTGTGGCACAGCCAAAGCAGCAATTCGACATTTTGTTAGTGCTTACTGTGTCAAATCTGCTGAAAGGAATAGCTAAGAAGACTAGAGTTTGATAGATTTTCGCCCGACCCGATGTATACAATCTCAAATAGCACTTTGGTATGGACTTTTAACTGGAACACATAAATATTTTGCCACACAACCAACCATAAGAATTTAGACTTTAATCAGATTGTCCATTTGTTCCAAACTAGTGTTTTCGTGAAAATGGGAGCTGAAAGTGTTATTCCTAAATTCCTGTAGAAAACCAAAACAAAACAATTAATACAATTCAGTAGCAAGAGGATTGAGTCATGAGTAGAAGTTCATGCAAGTGAGGAAAATTCTCTGAGCGCCATTCACTTTGGAGTGGCCAGACACGATTCTTTTACATATGGCTTAAGCAGCTTACGACTTCCAGTCTTAAACCAAGTATCCTCTGGGTAGCCAAAGAACATCAGTTTGAAGACGAGCTAAAGTGAGAAGCTGATGAAAAAAAGAAAACAACAGCCTCGAATGAGAAACCTCTTTTGATGACGAATAATTAAGGATTACGATTTAAAGGGATGCACGTGGAATGTCCGGTCTTTGATTGGGAAGGTGCCGCTGTCCAGTTGGTTGATGTAAAAATGAAGGCTGACATCACTGCCGTCCAAGCAGTGCGAAGTGCGGGGCAAGGACTGAGATGAGTAGATTTTTGTGATATTTATTACAGTATTCATATAAAGGAGCAATTCGGTGTGGAATTCGTGGTAGGAGAGAGTCCGTCGCCCAGTCTGACATTCACCCCAGTGGATCCACAATCGGGATCAAAGCGAAGTTCTTTAAAATTTTTTTAAGGCGGGGGGGACGATGGGACAAAAGATGCCTACAAAAAGGCTTGGCGCAAAGTAAAGGGGAAATGTGCTGATTCCCCAAAAAAATTCATCAAGCTACCTGAATGTCTCCGAATCGAAAAATCACCAACCAGGTCGATCAGCAACTCGGTATAAGCGAACTGTGGGACAGCATTTCAAGCAAGTGTGACAGCATGTACAGCTGCAAACAAAACCATTGGTTTTCGGAAAGTGCAAAAGAAGGATTGCCCTGTCGCAGCGGAAAGAAAACAGACTACCTACCTCGCAACGCTACGATCGTGCGGGATGGGTTAGATACCGAGATTTGAAGGGGGAAGCGAAAAAAAAAAACAGAGAGAGGCCGAAATGGGAGTACAAGAACTTGACAAACTGGCCAACAAGGGTAATGCTCGAAAATTCTACGAAAGGATGCGGCTACTAACAGAACGCCGGAGCATACTCTTGTAGAACTCCCAGAGGTGACTGATGCCCAGAGCATAATATTGCCGGCCGAGCTATTCAAATATGGCGCCGAAAAACTGATAAGGAGCATGCATCAGCTGCTCTGTAGAATATGGTCGGACGAAAGCATGCCTGATGATTGGAATTTAAGTGTGCTCTGTCCAATTAACAAAAAAGGCAACCCCAACATCTGCGCCAACTACCGTGGGATAATCCTCTTCAACATCGCATATAAGGATATATCAAGCGTATTATGTGAAAGATTAAAGCCCACCTTATCACAGTGGCTTTTGGTCTTGAAAATCAACAACTGACCAGATATTCACCATGCGCCAAATCTTGGAAAAGAAGATCGACAAACAGCACCTCTACGTCGATTTCAAAGCTGAATTTAACAACACGAAAAGGAGCTGCGTTTATAGCTAAATTTGGTATCCCCGAAAAACTAATACGGCTATGTAAACTGACATTGAGTAATATCGAAAGCTCCGTCAGGATCGGGAAGGACCTCTACGAGTCGTACGCTGTTGATACTGATATCATTGTAGTGAACGAGGGCAAAGACGAAATATCTCATGTCATCAAACAAGCAGTTGTCGAACTCGCGGCTTAGCTCTCACGTCACGGTTAAACTTCGAAGTCGTAGACAATTTCGTCTATCTTGGAACCAGTATTAACACCACCAACAATGTCAGCCTCGAAATCCAACGCAGAATAACTCTTGCCAACGGGTGCTACTTCAGACTGAGTAGGCAATTGAGAAGAAAAGTCCTCTCTTGACGAACAAAGATCAAACTCTATAAGTCACTCATTAATACCTTCCTGCTATATGAGTCAGAGGCATGGACGATGAAAGCATCGAAGGCACATAGGAGCATTTGGTCTCCAAAGCCGGACAAAAATTATTTAAAGTGATTTTGTGAATGAAAATTAATAAAAATACATGATTAAATATAATAATGCCATATATTAAAATAAAACAAGTAAGGAAGAACTAAATTCGGGTCCAACCGAAGATTTTATATTGAATATATTTGAGAAGGAGGTAGTGCCGACCAGATTTTATCTATTTTTGCTCATCCCACTCACTACCAATAAGCCACATACTCACAAAATGTTCCCTCGGTTTCATTTAGGTACCTTACATACAATCAGCAATCATATGGAAAAAGGTCAAGTGGATGTCCGAAAATCTTGGTAATAGTTATATGGGTAACGGGTTGTGTTGGAGCAAAGATACACTGTTATGAATAAAATATGTATGTTCTGCAATTTTCATTGAGACTTGACTCAAATATTGGCGAATATATCCAACATAAAGACCTAGAAGTTCTAAAATCTCTATATTAGGTATATGGGGGCTGAGCCGATTCCACCCATTTTTGACACAATGAAATACTATTTTCAAAAAAGGATTCTGTGTGAATTTCAATTTCATATCTTACACTTTGAATGATATTTTCGGTCAAAAGTCAACTATATCCGGTCCACAAACATATGTATATGGTACCTAGGGGCTTGAACAGTTTTAGTTGGATTTTAAAAATTATTGGTCAAAAAGTGGCTTACTTTAAGGGAATTATTATCGCAAAATTTTATTCTGTTATATTAATTAATTCTTAAAAGTGAAAAAATCAAATTAAAATTTTAAATGGTGTTATATGGAAATCAGGCGTGGTTGTAGTCCGATTTCGCTCATTTTCACAGAGTGACATAGGAAAATGAAAAAATGTTACGTTCCAAATTTTGTCGAAATCGGTTAGTCGGGTCCCGAGATATGAGATTTCACCAGAAAGTAGGCGGTGCCACACCCATTTTCCAATTTCCACACCGGCTCCGATAGAGCCCCCTTAACAATAATATGTTAGCCATTATCCTCGTTAGCGCTGCCGTCGCCCTTGATGCTTTTTCACAGGCTTTGTCTATATGCGTCTTGTAACTTAACCTCGAGTCCATCATCACTCCTTGATATCTCAAAGATTGTTGTGTCGTAATCTGTCATTATTGAGTGTGGCGACCTCTAGTTTTTTCCGGCTTTACATTAATACTGCTTCTGTCTTTTCGCCGGCTAGTTGAAGCTTTGTCACCATAAGCAATTCTTTGATTTATGTCGCTGCATGATTGCGTAGGCGCTCTATTTCATGAATTTCTTTCGCTACCACAATCAACGCAATGTCATAGGCGTATCCAATTATTTGCACCTCCTTGAGCAATGGGAAACGCAGCAGTCCATCATATAAGATATTCCACAAAAGTGGGTCCAGGACTAAGCCTTGTGGAACTCCACCCGTCATCATAAAGCTTTGTGGTCCATTGTCTATGTCGCATAGAAGAACCAGATCCGACAGTAGTTGCAGATAATCTTCTGCAAATTGAGTGGTGTTTTCTTTAATTGAAGAGCTCTTATTATATGAGACCAGTAGGCTGAATTAAAGGCATTCTTAACTTCGAATGTGACCAGTACTCTTTGGGGTCATACATTTTCCCCACCGTGAATAGCATGAAGAGTGGTCGGTAAGAGTTTGTTTCTCCAAGCGGTTAGGGCATTGTTAGGAATACCGTCCAGCTCTGATACCTTGTTATTGGCAAATCGTTCTACTGCCTCCACAATCTTTTTGTCAGTGACTGGTGCAGACATTGTTCCAGTTTCTTTTAAGTAATATACTTGAAACGGTTGCGCGAGAAATAGGATTTCTATTATAGTCTTTAGTAGTGTGGGATAGATTGGAGCTTGGCCTTCGTGTCCTCGTACTTTTGTCATCACTATCCTGCAAACGTCACTTCATGGAGATCCGTCAAGATTATTGCACAGCTCTTTGAAGCATCAGTACTTTCTCCTTTTTGTAGTTTTATCTGAGGTCGTTTCGCTTCCTCTTAAAGAATTTCTATAGCATTTCTATTCGCCTTCTTTGGCGACTTCAATTTCGTCATTTAACTAGTATGCAAGTATTCTGTGTGTGGCTTTTCTGCACATAGCGGCATCACATTCCTTGCTGATGTGTCCCTTTCGATCCGAAGGGGACGTATGTGTCCCGGTACATGTTCAAAGATACCTGGCGTAGAAAATATGGGGCTAAAATCGTTCAAATTTGTCCCATTTCGTAGCTCATGGTATTCTTAACGGTATTTGTTTGCGTTCTTGTTGTTTTAAGAAGTAAGCACGTATTTATTAGCGAAAATTATTTGCACCTCCATGAGCAATGGGAAACGCAGCAGTCCATCATATAAGATATTCCACAAAAGTGGGTCCAGGACTAAGCCTTGTGGAACTCCACCCGTCCTCATAAAGCTTTGTGGTCCATTGTCTATGTCGCATAGAAGAACCAGATCCGACAGTAGTTGCAGATAATCTTCTGCAAATTGAGTGGTGTTTTCTTTAATTGAAGAGCTCTTATTATATGAGACCAGTAGGCTGAATTAAAGGCATTCTTAACTTCGAATGTGACCAGTACTCTTTGGGGTCATACATTTTCCCCACCGTGAATAGCATGAAGAGTGGTCGGTAAGAGTTTGTTTCTCCAAGCGGTTAGGGCATTGTTAGGAATACCGTCCAGCTCTGATACCTTGTTATTGGCAAATCGTTCTACTGCCTCCACAATCTTTTTGTCAGTGACTGGTGCAGACATTGTTCCAGTTTCTTTTAAGTAATATACTTGAAACGGTTGCGCGAGAAATAGGATTTCTATTATAGTCTTTAGTAGTGTGGGATAGATTGGAGCTTGGCCTTCGTGTCCTCGTACTTTTGTCATCACTATCCTGCAAACGTCACTTCATGGAGATCCGTCAAGATTATTGCACAGCTCTTTGAAGCATCAGTACTTTCTCCTTTTTGTAGTTTTATCTGAGGTCGTTTCGCTTCCTCTTAAAGAATTTCTATAGCATTTCTATTCGCCTTCTTTGGCGACTTCAATTTCGTCATTTAACTAGTATGCAAGTATTCTGTGTGTGGCTTTTCTGCACATAGCGGCATCACATTCCTTGCTGATGTGTCCCTTTCGATCCGAAGGGGACGTATGTGTCCCGGTACATGTTCAAAGATACCTGGCGTAGAAAATATGGGGCTAAAATCGTTCAAATTTGTCCCATTTCGTAGCTCATGGTATTCTTAACGGTATTTGTTTGCGTTCTTGTTGTTTTAAGAAGTAAGCACGTATTTATTAGCGAAAATAGAGCGCATGGTTGAACGTGAATTCAATAAGTGCTAGTGAATTTCGTGATTAATTTTATGTTAACACTTTCTAAATACACTTAAATCTTAGTAAACGGTTGTGCTATTGTTCTCGTCATATTCTGAAGTTGGTAAGTACGAATATTTTATTGAATTTTGGTAATTATTGCTATATATATTATCTTTGCGGGATGTATGTGTCCCATTCAGTATTCTTGTTGGGCTAAAAATGTCCCAGTCGGTATCCACCGCACACATTTCTTAGCAACATTTTCAAATGAGTTTAAATTATTATTATTTTTGTATTTATTTTATTACTTTTGTACAGACTCACAATGACAAAGCCACTTGATTGTGATGTAATTGCTAACATTTTAGAGTCTTATGATGAGGATGAAAACTTTTCGGGCGGTAGTAGTGATAATTATGAGCCTATAGATAGTGAGGTGTCTTCTGCTGAAAGCAGTGATAAAGATACAGATACAAATATGGTTCAGGATGCTCATCATTCTGATCATCTACAGGAACGTATAGAAAATAACTTACAAGAGATTCTCTCTGCAGCCAGTTTTCAGCACACTCCAACTATATGGTCTGCACCCAATGTGGCTTTTGAACCCAGAAAAACTGTGAGTAGCCATCGAGTTCCAGATATAGGACAACGTTTTGAAAGGAGTGATAATCCTTATGGTATATTCATAAAAACTTTCCCGGAAAGCCTTTTTATGCGTATTACCCAATGCACCAACGAGCGAATTGAAATTTTTCGCAAATCTAAACGGGAGCACAAAAATATAAAGCTCACAGACATTGGAGAAATAAAGATTGTTATAGGTTGTATGATTATTATGTCATATAACCGCCTGCCATCTTTTAGACACTATTGGTCAAAACATCATTCAATGGGTAACGATGCAATAAAATCAGCGATTTCGCGGGATAGATTTCAGCAATTGTCATCGAAAATGTACTTTGCTTCACCTGAAAAGCCAGACGGAGCATCTAAATTGTACTACGTTGAAGACATGATGGAGTGTCTGAAATCTCGTTTTTTAAGTTCAAGGATGGAGATTGCATACCGAAGTATTGATGAAAGCATGACGAAATTCAAGGGCCGCTCTTCTATGAAACAATATTTGCCATTGAAGCCCACTAAGCGTGGTGTCAAAATGTGGCTTAGGTGTGATTCTCTTACGGGCTATACTTATGACTTTAACATTTACTGCGGTAAAGAAGAAGGAGTTGTCGAAGGAACTCTTGGCGAGCGCGTAGTTAATCAATTAACAGCTACAATACGAGAAGCTGATGTCACATTATGCTTCGATCGGTTCTTTACCAGCAACAATCTTCTTGAGACTCTGAATTATGCCGCGTTAGGCACTGTTATGTCAAACCGTAAGAAACTGCCAGTTATCAACGTGAAGCTGAACAAGGGTCAATGCGTTTTCCGAGAAAGCAGCACAGGGTTGATGTACGCCAAATGGCATGATACCAAGGAAGTAATCGTTGTTAGCAATTGCCATTCATCTGGGATTTCCACCATAGAAAAAAAGTTAAAAAATGGGCAAAAGGCTAATGTAGACTGCCCCGAAATGATTAAATTTTACAGACAGATCATGGGAGGAGTAGATCGAGCGGATCAAATAGCAGGTCAATACGAGTTGGATCGGAAGTCTACGAAATGGTGGAAAAAGGTTTTTTATAGACTCGTTATGATGTCAATTGGAAATTCTTGGGTAATCAGTTCTCAACTGGGACGAAGACAAAATCCTCTTATTGATTTTATGATCGTTTTGGCTGAAAACATGATTGAAGAGGGGAAAAAAAGGGCAGCTGAAATCAGTCGCTGGGCACCTACCTGTACAAATTCCCAACCGAAGGCGTTGTGCTAGTTGCGCAGAACAAAAGAAGGAGAGGCGCACAAAAACAATATGCGAAGAATGTCAGATTCCTCTCTGCAAGGATTGTTTTGAACCTTACCACAAATAAATACTGATTTTCAAACCATTTATTTCGTTTTGAAGTTTATTTGATAAAATTGTCTAATTTGGAATATGTATTTCTTTTGTGTTTACCGAAAATGTTTATTGTATTACAAATAAAATTCAAAATAACTGACGGGACTTATTTATCCCGACCCCTTCCTTCGCCCCTAATTCCTGGAATACATTTTTTAATTGATCAAACGTTTTTATTATGCGAAATAGGTTATATTTACATTAACGGCTTTCCGGATCGAAAGGGTTAAATTAAAGGTGTTTGCTAAATTTTTTTTAAGGTTTAAAAAAAGAGCAATCAATTTAAATTTTTTACAGTTTATTTATAAACTTATGAAAAGTACAAAAATATTTTTTTGTTAAATAAAAAAATTTTAACGATATTAAAAATGGCGTCCAAAAAAGCTATCTTAAAAAAATACTCCCGGTGCCGTTGTTGATTTTGATTCTTCTGAACATCTAAAACATAAGAACCAAATAAATTATTAATAAACAGGAGTGCAGCTATCACTGTGACTACAACAAAAAAAATCGCGCTTTTGAAGTACAGATTCTGAAAACAGCTATTTTTGGACAAGATCGAAAAAAATGGAAAAAAAAAATTCTTAAAATTAAAATTTTATCGTAGATCCAGCGATAGACATTGATGTTATAACACCATATTAAAATTTCAAGTGATTCGGATAGATAGTTTTTTTTCATCATCGGCACCCGGAAAAAAGTAGTCCTGAGATAAATGAGTTTAAAGTTTAGAGTGTCTGCTATATATTTTAGATACCTTCGCTACCTGCTAAAACGGCTGTAGAAGCTAAAATAATGTGAATATCCTACCAAAAATTTTACAGTATATTCTTAAAGGACTATACTGTCGAACTATCAACAAAAAAAAATCGAATTTTTGAAATTTCTAGACCACCGGGACCCCTTAAGTATTCCGACTGTTGTTCCGTTCCTGCAGCAAGGTTTTCGAGTTGCTATCTAACATAAGTAAACTTGAATACTTCTTCATCAAAGGTGTCGACTTGTTTCTGGTTTAAGCTTTTCTTGATGGACAGAATCCTTGTAACGGCGTGGGGATATCTATATACTATTTCTAACAAGATGGCCATATGGTCACTGTGCGTGTATAGGTCGCTTACCTGCCAGGTAATTTCCCGCACCAGGGAACTACTGGCAAGAGTTATGTCAATCACGGAACCGCGTCCGTTCTTTTCAAAGGTGTTCTTGTTACCAGTATTTAACACAATGTCCAGCGTTGTGAACGCCTTCAGGAGCGCATCTCCTCTCCTATTTGTGTGGGTGCTGCCCCATTCTATTGCCCACGCGTTGAAGTCCCCTGCCACAATGCTCATTGTTGTATTTGCAATATCTCGTAACAGATTATCTAGAACTCTTTAGCATTCGTTCTGTTGAACGCTCAGTAGGATGTAGCAGCTGAAAAAGTTTGTGCCACAGATTATTGCTCGTGTGATAATGGCTTATTTTTAAATACCTTGTTCCCGCAGGCCCATACGGCTGCTTTTTTCGTTTGATCGGAGCTCCAGTTTTCAGTACCAAGAGTTTTATACTGCTCGCTTAACATGGTTATATCCGTTTGCGTAAGTCAGTCTTGCGCTGCTTCGCAGTGGTTGAGGGTAAGTTGCAAGACTCTCATGTTTTGGCCCCATTGCACGCTGGTTGGTACATAGGGTACATAAATATGTGCGTATGACATTGGTACACAAATAATGCATACACCAACCTACATACATGCTTGTATACATATGCTTTCACATGAAAATATGTCACCCCCCATAAATTACAAATATTGTTCTACAAAAACAACAATGTTTTCAAATAGCATCAGCGGCGTCACAAGTCAATAGGCTTGACAGCCAAACAGTCGATGCCCAAATTTGTAGAAATACACGCAACAACAACTTTTTCATTCATGAATGCAAACGCACTTTCATAAAAGCAAACACCATTACATCTCCCCGAGCATGTCTTTGTCCACAAGCGACTTTTCGCGACTATAGAAAACGCTATAAAAAATCATATTTTGAACCACTTTCTGATGATTGTTCTAGAAGAGAAAACTGACAACCCCGCAAACTCGCAAAGCACAGAAAGAAGCGACAAAAGTGGCAACATAGCTGTTGTCGATTTATAATATTTGTCAATTCTAAAATATTTTTCCATGGCTCGCAAAAATCTGCGTAGATATGTAAGCAGGTTCATAGGTATATATTCATGAAAATTTAGAATAGTTGGTTGGCGAAGCTGTCGTAGCGGCAAGGGAAGCGGTGACAATAGACAATCGTTTGCTTATTTTTTCGGCACAGCTTGGATTTTCTATCAACAACACAACGCTTTGACGTCGCGTCAGTCAGTTCGACAGATTGACTGTTTGGCATGAAAGCAAAAAACGCGAGCTTCGCCATTAGTTATCCGTGTCAACGGAGATTTCGCATGAAGCATTCAGTATACATATTTACATACATACATATGTACATACATATGTTGCATCCAGACAAATTTACAAACATTATACCTATGGTTTGTCATATTTGTTTACATGCACACATACATGATATCCAAACGTTTAATAACCAAAGCAAATATATATTTTTGTATGTAAATATATGACCTGTCTAATCCAAATAAAATGTATATTTAGGTAGTAATACAAATGTTATTCTATTTAATACTTGCAAAGATTTTATGGAATACATCATAAAATAGATCATACATACATATGTTTGTATGTACTTATGTGTTGTCATAAATAATATATGTGTTTATACCGATCTATAAATTATAAGCAGAGTCGTTTGTGCATAGTAAATAAGCGATTCTGTAAGCATACATTCCTTAACATTGGAATTATAATTATTTTGCTCATTCAACACTGAAAATGCTCAATTCTGCTATTTCCGAGTCCCCTGATGTAAAACTCGCGTGAAACACGCTTGTAATATGTGTGTGGTGAAACTCTCTCATCTCTGCCAGGAACCCCTGTGAAAAGTTACGATATTTGAAACGTGATAAACGGTCTCTGTCTGTGATAAACGTTCTCAGTGGCTCTTATACGTTCAGTGTTACCATTCTCTGGCACAGGGTGGTACTTCCTTTAAAAGTAAAATGATTGAAAGCTTAGCTACAATAAATTCAATTCGCAGCGCCCTCTAACGTTTGATGTTGAAACGTGTATAGCAAGAAACTGGGTAAACAGGCCGTCTCCTCAATTTGTGGTTATTAGTCATCTGACAATTAAGTTTTTCTTTTAAAAAAAGTTTTTTTACCGAAAGAAGAAGTGTTGGTTAAGTTAACCGGTGCTTACCTGGCAGATGGCAGCTAATCACACATTGATAAAACGGCCTTTAGTGATAGAAATGGAATTCAAACAAAGCACTTAAGCAACAAACTTGATTTAAAGCAAAAATATTTTAATTTAACACAATTCAACTGTCATCATATTCGGTTACATCATATATACTATAGTCGTCAAAATTATAATTAGCTCTCCCCGATGCTGCCACCGCATTTACGCCCGGCAAACCGCGCGGTCCTGGCACACCTGGCGGGCCACGCGGACCCATTGGGCCTGCAGGACCCGTAAAACCGCGCGGACCACGACGACCGCTCTCACCTGTCGGCCCACGAGCACCGCTGCGACCATCATTGCCACGCTCACCCGGCCTGCCTACTGGACCGACATCACCGGGATCACCGGG
>CM050323.1:97021364-97052273 GCA_027475135.1 Bactrocera correcta | reverse complement strand
AATAGCATCAGCGGCGTCACAAGTCAATAGGCTTGACAGCCAAACAATCGATGCCCAAATTTGTAGAAATACACACAACAACAACTTTTTCATTCATGATCGCAAGCGCACTTTCATAAAAGCAAACACCATTACATCTCCCCGAGCATGTCTTTGCCCACAAGCGACTTTTCGCGACGATGGAAAACGCTATAAAAAATCATAAATTGAACAACTTTCTGATGATTGTTCTAGAAGAGAAAACTGACAACCCCGCAAACTCGCAAAGTACAGAAAGGAGTGACAAAAGTGGCAACATAGCTGTGGTCGATTTATAATATTTGTCAATTCTAAAATATTTTTCCGTGACTCGCAAAAATCTGCGTCGATATGTAATCAGGCTCATAGGTATATATTCATGCAAATTTACGATAGTTTGTTGGCGAAGCTGTTGGAGCGGCAAGGGAGGCGGCGACAACAGAGGATCGTTTGCTTATGTTTTCGGCACAGCTTGGATTTTCTACCAACAACACAACGCTTTGACGTCGCGTCAGTCAGTTCGACAGATTGACTGCTTGACATGAAAACAAAAAACGCGAGCTTCGCCATTAGTTATCCGTGTCAACAGAGATTTCGCATGAAGCATTCAGTGTACATATTTACATACGTAGTATGTACATACATATGATGCATCTAGAATTTACAAACATTATACCTATGGTCTGTCATATTCGTTTATATGCACACATAATTTACATAACAGAAACGTTTAATAACCAAAGCAAATGCTTATACGTATATTTTTGTATATAAATATAGCGGTATTTTCGCTAGTTGGCGCTAAAAGCGCGTAGTTCTAGTTTTATTCGTCGCATCGGGTCATGCTTTAGCTTTTTTTCGAAAGCTCATTTCACGCGCCAACACGTGTTTGATTGATTGTCGTTTCTTTTAAGTCGTTCGTGAGTTATAGCGTCGCAAACATGGAGCAAAATAAAGAGAAAATACGGCATATTTTACAGTACTACTACGATAAAAGCAAAAATACATCTCAAGCCGCCAATAAAATTTGTGCAATTTATGGACCCGATACAGTTTCCATTTCCACACACAACGATGGTTTCAACGTTTTCGTTCTGGTGTAGAGGTGGTCGAAGATGCGCCAGTCTCCGGGAGGCCTGTCGTCGAAAATTGCGATAAAATCGCTGAATTGGTCGAAAGAGACCGGCATAGTAGTCACCAAACCGTTATAAACCATTTGAAGAACCTTGGAGTCTTTAAGAAGCTCGACGTATGGGTGCCACACGAATTGATTCAATAAAAATACCGCAAGACTTTTTTGACAACTCATTATATGACCTGTCTAATCCAAATAAAATGTATATTTAGGTAGTAATACAAATGTTATTCTATTATATACTTGCAAAGATTTTATGGAATATATCATAAAATAGATCATACATATGTATGTATATACTTACTTAGGTGTTGTCATAAATAATATATGTTTTTATACCGATCTATAAATTATAAGCATCGCATATAAGGTTCTGTCGAGCGTATTGTGTGAAAGATTAAAGCCCACCGTCAGCAAACTGATTGGACCTTATCAGTGTGGCTTTAGACCTGGTAAATCAACAACCGACCAGATATTCACGATGCGCCAAATCTTGGAAAAGACCCGTGAAAGGAGAATCGACACACACCACCTCTTCGTCGATTTCAAAGCTGCTTTCGACAGCACGAAAAGGAGCTGCCTTTATGTCGGGATGTCTGAATTTGGTATCCCCGCAAAATTAATACGGCTGTGTAAGCTGACGTTGAGCAACACAAAAAGCTCCGTCAGAATCGGGAAGGACCTCTCCGAGCCGTTCGATACCAAACGAGATTTCAGACAAGGCGATTCCCTATAGTGCGACTTTTTCAACCTGCTTCTGGAGAAAATAGTTCGAGCAGCAGAACTCAATAGAGAAGGTACCATCTTCTATAAGAGTGTACAACTGCTGGCGTATGCCGATGATATTGATATCATCGGCCTCAACACCCGCGCCGTTAGTTCTGCAACGCAAATGGGTCTGGCAGTGAACGAGGGCAAGACGAAATATCTCCTGTCATCAAACAAACAGTCGTCGCACTCGCGACTTGGCTCCGACGTCACTGTTGACAGTCATAATTTCGAAGTTGTAGATAATTTCGTCTATCTTGGAACCAGCGTAAACAACACCAACAATGTCAGCCTAGAAATCCAACGCAGGATAACTCTTGCCAACAGGTGCTACTTCGGACTAAGTAGGCAATTGAGAAGCAAAGTCCTCTCTCGATAAACAAAAGCCAAACTCTATAAGTCACTCATAATTCCCGTCCTGCTATATGGTGCAGAGGCTTGGACGATGACCACAAACGATGAGGCGACGTTGAGTTTTCGAGAGAAAGGTTCTGCGAAAGATTTATGGTCCTCTGCGCGGTGGCCACGGCGAATATCGCATTCGATGGAACGATGAGCTGTGCGAGATATACCACGACATTGACATAGTTCAGCGAATTAAAAGACAGCGGCTACGCTGGCTAGGTCATGTTGTCCGGATGGATGAAAACACTCCAGCTCTGAAGGCATTCGACGCAGTACCCGCCGCGGGAAGCAGAGGAAGAGGAAGACCTCCACTCCGTTGGAAGGACCAAGTGGAGAAGGACCTGGCGTCGCTTGGAATATCCAATTGGCGCCACGTAGCGAAGAGAAGAAACGAGTGGCGGGCTGTTGTTGACTCGGCTATAATCGCGTAAGCGGTGTCTACGCCAGTAAAGAAGAAGAAGATAAATTATAAGCAGCGTCGTTTGTGCATAGTAATTAAGCGAATCTGTAAGCATACATTCCTTAACATTGGAATTATCATTATTTTTCTCATTTAATCCTTTTGGAACTACTGGGATAATACATCCCAGCAAATTTCGAACTTCTATATTTTCTTTACTATGCACGTTATTGGTTTTGTAAAGACTCCCAAAAACATGGTTAAGTATCGTCTTTGCATTGTAAACAAAAACATAACGGTACGTTTTTGCATTTTGATGTCATATTTAACGGAATCTCACAATTTCACAAATTTTCATAAGTTTTGTTTCGTTTTTTGGCAAAATCAGTCACAATAAAAGCCTGATCATAAATTTTATATTTCGTTTATGTTAAGAAGAGTTTAATAAGTGGAATCAAGCGATATTTTGACTTTTTTTGCTACAAGAGGGTAAGATAAAATAAATTTTATACATGTAATCCCAATAAGCTTTTTACCTGCGATCACCTGTCCCAATAAGCTTTTCACATGGCATTAATTGTTCCAATCTGCTCTTAGATGGCGAAACGAAAGTTGAAACTTGAGGACTTGGAACGTATAATGTGTGAAGAATCAGACTTGGATACTCATTTTGAAGACTCTGGAAGCGAATACTTGCAAAACAGCAGCGACGAAGAGCCTGAAAATGCTTCAGAAATAGACCGATTGAACCACAGCAGTAAACGATTTAGTTTTAAAAGTATCAAATCGTGATATACAGTAGTACTCCAATATAACGAATGATATAATGTTGGGACCGTTCGTTAAACTGAAATATTCGTTATATCGGAAACGAAAACTAAATTAATATTGGTACATATATGCTTAAGAATAACTATTTATTCATGAATTCATAAGCATTGGTTGAAATAAATACATATACAAAAAAAGTTTGTTATGCTCATTTGCTTTTGTGGGCGAGAAATTTTGAGATCCTGTGCCTTTTGATGTAGGCTTCTCAATAAAAATATTTTTTCCTGTTCCCCGTTGATTTCTTCAGACCATTTGATACACTTCTCAAAGCAGTCGATGGCATCTGTATGCTTTATTGGCGGCACAGCTACAACTGCAGCGGTATCACCTTCCTCCTCTTCTGAAATTTCTATAGCTAGTTCATTTTCTACAAGTAACGGGTGATTTTTTTGAGGTTAGGATTTTCATGCATTAGTATTTGACAGATTACGTGGGATTTCAGACATGGTGTCAAAGAGAAAGATGCTCAGTATGCTTTGACATTTCATCATGAATAGACTTACTAACGAGCAACGCTTGCAAATCATTGAATTTTATTACCAAAATCAGTGTTCGGTTCGAAATGTGTTTCGCGCTTTACGTCCGATTTATGGTCTACATAATCGACCAAGTGAGCAAACAATTAATGCGATTGTGACCAAGTTTCGCACTCAGTTTACTTTATTGGACATTAAACCAACCACACGAATGCGTACAGTGCGTACAGAAGAGAATATTGCGTCTGTTTCTGAGAGTGTGGCTGAAGACCGTGAAATGTCGATTCGTCGCCGTTCGCAGCAATTGGGTTTGTGTTATTCGACCACATGGAAGATTTTACGCAAAGATCTTGGTGTAAAACCGTATAAAATACAGCTCGTGCAAGAACTGAAGCCGAACGATCTGCCACAACGTCGAATTTTCAGTGAATGGGCCCTAGAAAAGTTGGCAGAAAATCCGCTTTTTTATCGACAAATTTTGTTCAGCGATGAGGCTCATTTCTGGTTGAATGGCTACGTAAATAAGCAAAATTGCCGCATTTGGGGTGAAGAGCAACCAGAAGCCGTTCAAGAACTGCCCATGCATCCCGAAAAATGCACTGTTTGGTGTGGTTTGTACGCTGGTGGAATCATTGGACCGTATTTTTTCAAAGATGCTGTTGGACGCAACGTTACGGTGAATGGCGATCGCTATCGTTCGATGCTAACAAACTTTTTGTTGCCAAAAATGGAAGAACTGAACTTGGTTGACATGTGGTTTCAACAAGATGGCGCTACATGCCACACAGCTCGCGATTCTATTGCCATTTTGAGGGAAAACTTCGGACAACAATTCATCTCAAGAAATGGACCCGTAAGTTGGCCACCAAGATCATGCGATTTAACGCCTTTAGACTATTTTTTGTGGGGCTACGTCAAGTCTAAAGTCTACAGAAATAAGCCAGCAACTATTCCAGCTTTGGAAGACAACATTTCCGAAGAAATTCGGGCTATTCCGGCCGAAATGCTCGAAAAAGTTGCCCAAAATTGGACTTTCCGAATGGACCACCTAAGACGCAGCCGCGGTCAACATTTAAATGAAATTATCTTCAAAAAGTAAATGTCATGAACCAATCTAACGTTTCAAATAAAGAACCGATGAGATTTTGCAAATTTTATGCGTTTTTTTTTAAAAAAAAGTTATCAAGCTCTTAAAAAATCACCCTTTACATTGTCTACACTGTTCCATGCTTCCAAATCATCTGTGTTGAAGTTTGTCTACAATTTTATTTGAATATTAATTTAAATTATTTCTACAAATGCATAAGTTAAACCGTACCTGGGGAAACATTGTATGGATAAGAGAAAGTATGCTCTCCATAACAGAAAGGTCTTCTCTGAATCGCAAATCTGCTAGAGGTATATAGTCCTCATCATCTTCATCGTCAGGTGTGGTTTTATTAATTAAAATGTTTTTCCAACACTTCTGAAGAACAACCCCTGAAACTTTTTCCCAAGCTGCAGCAATAAGTTGAACTACATTAAAAAGGGTGAGGGCCTTTAACGCTGTGTTTACATTTTCCTTTTGCACTACACTGCTCAGTAAAGAATTTCGATAAAATAATTTGGTGAGGCGAATCGTGTTCTGGTCCATCGGTTGAATTAGAGCTGTTACTGTCCATATTTTTCCATCTGGAGTCACCAAATCTTCTTCTGGTAGATGACTAGGAGCGTTATCCAGGAATAATACTGCTCGCTTTGGTAGATTTCGACTTTCAAGAAAATCTTCAACCTATAATTAAAAGTATTATTAAGGAGTATTGAAGTGAGAATTGTTGTAATATAAGTTATCGTGAATTAACTCTCACGATGACCATTCAGTCGACGACACATCCGTCGACGCAACCTTCACTCAGGTCGCTCACTTTAATGTTATCCGATACCTTACACGAGCCGCTGAGGCAGCATATTTATGCTCAAATATTCCATGTGAACCGCTATGTCAGCAGAATAGAATTCGCACAGGCTGAGCGGTAGCAGAACAGCAGCAGCGCAGCGCGACGCGATAGTTAGTTGTAGGCTAATTGTAGGCTAAGAAATTGTTGTAAAGTTCAGTTTAAAAGACTCATGTCACCAGAACAGCCAGTGAGCTGCATTAAATAAAGAACCATATTAAAGACAAATCGTTTAATTGGCGCCCAACGTGGGGCTCGCGAAAATTAAGTCGAAAAAAGTTTAATAAACGGTAGTGTAACGAAGTAAAGGACACTCCAGGTTTAAGTCACCAAGGAACAAATTTTCCTTGAGCAGCGAAACTCAGTTAAGGACACTCCAGCCTTAGTGAAGAAGGTTTAAGTCACCAAGGAACGAATTTTCCTTGGGCAGCGAAACTCAGTTAAGGACACTCCAGCCTTAGTGAAGAAGGTTTAAGCCACCAAGGAACAAATTTTCCTTGGGCAGCGTTATCCAAGCCAAAGCAGCGTGTGGAACGAAATCACCAGCGATAATCCTGGCACCGCTACCTGGTAGATTAGACGTGAAACAGCTGGAATCCTGCTGACTTGTTCAGAAAACTTAATTTGGAGAATACAGAAGAACAAAACATGAACGCTGAACAAGTAGGTGAGTTGGTTAGAGCAGAGGTGGGCAGGGCATTAGCTGCCCAAAAACTAGAATTCGATAGGAAATTAGTTGCAATTCAGAACCAGGTTGCTCTGACAAAGCCAAAAATTGAAAAATTCACAAAGGTGGCCATCATACCTACGATAACTTGTGAAATTACACTTGATGCAATAAAATCTCTTCCAGATTTTTTGGGTTACCCAGGCACCTATGTGTCCTGGCGTGAAGCAGCACACAATGCATACGAGTTATTTAAAAGATATGATGGCAGCGAACGTCATTACCAAGCGGTTACTATTCTTAGAAATAAAGTACGAGGTGCAGCCGATGCAGTACTTTCGTCTTTTAACACGGTACTGAATTTTAATGCAATAATATCCCGCCTCGACTTTACCTACGCGGACAAGCGACCCATATACCTCATCGAGCAGGAGCTATCCACACTGAGGCAAGGTTCAATGTCGTGCTTAGAATTCTACGACGAGGTAGAAAAAAAGCTAACTCTGTTAGCAAACAAAACTATTATGTCCTACGAAAGCGGTGTGGCGGACACCATAAATGAAAAGTATAGGGCCGATGCACTCAGGGTATTCATATCAGGGTTAAGGAAGCCTCTATGCGATATCCTTTTCGCGTCGAGACCATCAGATCTTCCGTCTGCCCTGGCCTTAGCACAGGAGGTAGACGCTAATAATGAACGCTACGCTTTTGCGACGAATTTTGCGAATAGATCACATGAAGGTTCGTACAACAAAAAAACTGGCACTATTCAGAACTCCAGTAATCAAAAGACTTTTAGCTCTGAGTCCAGTGCGGGTCATAAAAATCCACATTATTCAGTCGCTAAGCAAACCAGGCAGGCCAATCACACACAGAATTCGGTTAGTAACTTGAAATCTTATACCAATAAAAACTATTCAGGTCAAAGGCGCGTCGAGCCTATGGAAGTAGATCCTTCCATATCCCAATATAAACACCTATCTAATAGTCCTACCCAAAATCAAAATAGCAGGTCGCAGGGAAATTTGCAGAAACGTACAGCGAATTCGGGACGATACACCGGACCTAAGTTACAACGAGTAAATCATCTAAATGACGAAGTTGATTTACTTAACGAAGCCACATACGATAAAGAAGCAGAACAAGCTGCCGATAACATTGAAAATGATGAGCTGAATTTTTTAGAGCAAAGTCCCTCCTTCCCTGGATTTCAAGGACAATAGGGGGGAAGGAAGTCAAACTCCTTGTCGATACTGGGGCATCAAAGAGTTATATCAAACCCCTACCGGAGTTAAAAGGAATACAATCGGTCCAGAATCCATTTTCAGTCAAATCAATTCACGGAGTTACCCCTATCAATCAAAAATGCCAAGTTAAAATTTTCGGAGTAGTAACAGAATTTTTTATATTACCCAATCTGACATCGTTCGATGGTGTGATTGGTCTGGATTTATTGAACAGGGTACACGCGAATATAAACTTAAAGACAAACACGATTAAACATGACTTTGGTAAGGAGGTTATTTTATTCATCAATAGTCAGGACATAAGTCATTTACAGCTACAGGTCAAGTCAATTCCTAAGCATTTAGAAAAGGCGTTCGTCAAAGTAATTGGCGGTGTAAATGGGGTATTTGCGGATCCCAATGAAGCACTGCCATACAATACTAATGTAGTTGCAACGATTCGCACAGAAAACGAGGAACCGGTATACTCAAGGTTATACCCATATCCACTGGGCGTTTCGGATTTCGTAAATAACGAAATTCAAGACCTTTTGGTGAATGGCATCATTCGACCTTCTAGGTCCCCATATAACAACCCTATATGGGTGGTGAAAAAGAAAGGACTTGATGAAAACGGCTTCGAGAAAAAACGATTAGTTATAGATTTTCGTAAACTGAACGAGAAAACTATCAGTGACAAGTACCCGATCCCCGATATTACAGGAATATTGTCCAACCTGGGCGGGAGCAAATTTTTTACCACTCTAGATCTAAAGTCAGGTTTCCACCAGATTAAACTATCGGAGCGCGATAGAGAGAAGACTGCCTTCTCCGTGAAGAACGGAAAATATGAATTCTGCAGGCTGCCTTTTGGCCTGAAGAATGCTCCCGGTATTTTTCAGAGGGCTATAGACGACGTGTTGAGGGAACACATAGGAAAAAACTGTTTCGTGTACGTGGACGATGTCATTATATTCTCGAAGGATGAACAACAACACTTGAAAGATGTTGAAGCAATATTAAGAAGTTTATTCGAAGCCAATATGAGAGTTTCGGCAGAAAAGTCCAAATTTTTTAAAAGCGAAGTTGAATACTTAGGATTTTTGGTTTCGCAAAGGGGAATTAAAACGTGTCCAGACAAGGTCGACACAATTCGAAATTTCCCTCAGCCCACCACTTTAAGGGGGCTTAGATCATTTTTGGGATTGGCGGGGTACTACCGCTGTTTTATAAGAGATTTCGCCAAGATAGCAAAACCCCTGTCGAATATTTTGAGGGGCGAATACGGTCGAGTTACTGCGTCACAATCAAAAAAAATTAAAATAGATTTAACTGACGAACAGGAAAAGGCCTTCAATACATAAAAGGAAATAAACAGCCTAACAGTTACAGTAAATAAAATCTTGAAAGCAACAAAGCAAAGAGAAATGGACACAGGTCATCTTTATGACGTACTTATGGCCAGAAATAGAGCAATAATAACTGAACTAGATAACCTAATTACATCCATTACTTTCGCAAAAATTGGTACTTTGAACCCAATCCTTTTGGATAGTAATGAAGTAAATTCCATAATAGGAAATGAGCACTTCACAAACCTGACTGTAGCCGATGTTATAGCTGTAGCTAGGATTAAAATTTTACAATATAATAATGTAATATATTTTTTAATAAGATACCCTATCCCTAAGTTTAGATGTAAGAAAATAACTATTTTACCAGTAGCTCACGGCCATCAAATCCTGCACCTACAAGAATCTACCTTAGCCACGTGCCACAATCACACGCTGGCGGTAAGAAACTGCAGCGATACTACACCATCGTTCTGCCTAGCATCATCAGTGACGTCATGCGCTTTACAACTTATGACACGCAACACCGCCAACTGCAGCACAACATTTAATAACCTCCCACCGATCGCACCACTAAGTGATGGTTTGGTAATCGTTAACGATCAGCTGGTTACCATAGAGGAAAATAACGAGGCTCCGATCACAGTAAACGGTACCTACCTAGTTGTCTTCAAGGATCGTGTAAAGATTAATGACACAATATTTTACAATGAAAACGCCACGGCGACTCTTAAGCCTGAAACGCCATGGGCCCCCACAATCAACTTAACTCAACACACCGAGATATTGAGTGCGCCTTACCTCCACCATGTAAACCAACAGAATCTTCAACATATAAAACATCTGCAACGAAGTATTGAGCAAGGTCATATAATAAGTGTGACAGCTATTGGTGTCCTCCTCGTTGCGGGACTGGTCGCCTTCGTACTACGGCGTATGGCCATGTCCAGGAGGAGAATTTCCATAACCAAAGCAGTAGAAGTGGCTATCAAAAACGCAGCTACGAGGACCGGGGACGTTCCCCACCTAGAAGGGGAGGAGTTATCGTGAATTAACTCTCACGATGACCATTCAGTCGACGACACATCCGTCGACGCAACCTTCACTCAGGTCGCTCACTTTAATATTATCCGATACCTTACACGAGCCGCTGAGGCAGCATATTTATGCTCAAATATTCCATGTGAACCGCTATGTCAGCAGAATAGAATTCGCACAGGCTGAGCGGTAGCAGAACAGCAGCAGCGCAGCGCGACGCGATAGTTAGTTGTAGGCTAATTGTAGGCTAAGAAATTGTTGTAAAGTTCAGTTTAAAAGACTCATGTCACCAGAACAGCCAGTGAGCTGCATTAAATAAAGAACCATATTAAAGACAAATCGTTTAATTTATACAAACCTGAAGCACGAATTTACTAAAAAACAGTTTTTAAAAATTACAATATTCATCCACGCGGATTTTGAGTGCGCATAGTCCACGGCAAGTGTTTTTTAAAGGAACGAGGGTTTTTTGATTTTCCTATTACAGGACGCTTTAATTTCATTGTTCCCGTTGCATTTGAGCAGACAAGAATTGTAACTCGTTCCTTGGATATCTTTCGGCCAGGTGCTCTGTCTTCATGAGCGTGAACTAGAGTTTGGTTCGGCAACATCTTCCTGTAAAGTCCAGTTTCATCAGCGCTGAAAACTGCTTCAAGACTTATGTAATTTTTTACGATAATTTCATTTAATTTTTCTTTGAACGGTGCCACTAAATCGACTTGGGAGGACAGTTTTTCGCCAGATTCTTTTAAAATTCGGATCCCAAACCGTTTTTTAAATTTACAAAACCAACCATTACTTGCCTTAAAATTTTCATTGGGATATCTTGCATTATGGATTTGCACAGCTTTGGCTTTTAAAATATTGCTGTTAATAGGTACGTGTTTTTCACGCTGGGAGACAAACCACTTATATAAAGCCTTTTCCATCCTATGATATTCGCCTTCCTTTAACGATTGTCGTCTCAATGTGCCAGCATGAGTACCTTTAACACTTCTTATCACTTTCCGGCACTTTTTTAAAATTGTGCAAATACACAATTTTGGAATACCATATTTCAAAAAGATATCTTTCAGGGTTTTCCTCTTTTTATTGTCGTCAATTATTTTTAATTTGTCACCCAAGCAAAGCTGTTTTCGAATTGAAGGCATTTTTATATATGTAATTTATGCGAAGTCCTTACTTTACCACTTTGAACTCACAACTGATAATTCGCGCAATGAAGCGTGCATAAAAAAAAGAGAATTCTTTAAAATAAATAGCTCAATAATAACAAGAACTAACGCATATTTAACTGCCTGCATTGTTTTTTGTTGTAAATCAACCAAAACCAAATACAAACGCCATACATTCGTAATAATGAGCTCATCCAATTTCCAGCTTTCGTTATATAGAGTCATCAATGTATTGAAAAACAGCGTTCGTTATATTGAACATTCGTTATATCGGCGTTCGTTATACCGGAGCACTACTGTACTTGATGCGGTCCCTGGACCTTCCCAAGCAAACAGCGAGATGCATTTGGTCGCCCAGTGGGTAAATACTTTACCCGATGATTTTCAGAACTTTACTCCAAAGCATGCATTTCCTTCTGAACAAGACTGCCAAATTCTTATTGCCATAACTCCTGATGACAGCGAATTTGAAGTATTTTCAAAAATATTTCCATACAGTTTGTGTGTTAGAATTGCTGAATGCACTAATCAGCGACTGGTCGCTTTGAATTGTCTAGCTCAATCACAAAGAAATTTAACTGATCCAAATGAAATTCTGTATTTCTTGGTGTTTCATCAATAATACATTACAACAAGTTGCCGTCCCTAATAAACTATTAGAGTAAAAATCCATCGATGGATCTCGCGAGACAGATTTTTGTTGTTATCATCGAAGTTTTATTTCAGTGACTGCAATAAACCCGACTACGTGTCAAAAGATTATTATATTTCTAATGTTTTGCAATGTCTAAAACATACAATCCCAGCTGCTCGAACGGAAAGTGTATTCCAGTCTATCGATGAATATCAAATTTAAAGGCAGATCGAGCATGAAGCAATATATGCCAACGAAACCAATAAAACGGGAAATTAAGTTGTGTAAGCGTTGCGACTCAAAAACAGGATATACGATACGATCTAAATGTTTATACTGGTAAGGAGGCAAATATTAAACCTTCGGAAATAAGTACTCTTAAAGAAAAGGTCGGTTAGTTTCTTCCATTCGTGAAAAGGATGTTTATCTAGCCTTTGAACGCTTTTTTACATCCATTAAACTATTAGAGGCAATCCCATATCTAGCCCTTGCGACATATATGCAAAATAGAAGAAATACACCTAAATTTACCAGGAAGTTAGCCAGAGGAGAAAGTCAGTTTCAAGTTAATTCCAGTGTAATTTTGGCAGCGGACTGGATGGATTCAAAAAAAGTATTTTTAATTTCAAACTGTCACGTGGCATCACTTGAAGAAAGCAAAAGGACGGATCAAAAAAGAAAATACAGGGTAGGCCATTTAAAGTTGACCCATCTGGCAACGCTGTAACTTTTAACAGCGCTGACAAATCGGCTAATGTCATACCGCGTTAGAAGCGTCATTCGAAAACAATTTATACCATGGAACAGTACACTCCAAAAGAACGCGCTGAAATTGTTCAGCTTTATATTCAAAATAACTTTTCAATTGTGTTAACTCAACGTGCGTTTCGAAAAAAAAAAAAAATAAAGTGAAAAGTGCTCCAGTTAAGAACACAATTAAGTCTTTATACGCAAAATTTGTGAACACCGGTAATCTCAGTAATGCCAGTCATGCATCCAGACAACGCACAAGACGTTCTGATGAAAATATCGAAGCTGTACGAGCCAGTATTGAGGAGACTCCATCGACATCGAGTTATCGCCGCTCTCAGGAATTAGACATCTCTCGCACCACTCTCCGACGCATAATTCATAAAGATTTGAAGATGTTTCCATATAAAATTCAAATGGCACAAAAACTAAACCCAGCTGATTATCCGCGACTCATCATGTCAGACGAGGCACATTTCTCGTTGAATGGAGGCGTAAACAAGCAAAATTGCCGATTTTATGCCACCGAAAATCCTCAATTAATTGAAGAACAGCCTCTTTACGACCAAAAAGTAACAGTTTGGTGCGGTGTTTGCGCGAATATGATCATCGGACCGTATTTTTTCGAAGACGATGATGGAGCCACGACAACAGTCAATGGTGAGCGTTATCGAGCCATGATAACGGATTTTGTGATACCCATTATTCGCGAAAATGACATGGATAACTTCTGGTTTCAATAGGACGGGGCTACATGCCATACAGCTCGACCAACAATCAATTTATTGCGACCATTTTTCCCCGGGCGATTGATATCGAAAAATGGTGATGTTGACTGGCCACCGAGATCACCAGATTTGACGCCACCAGACTTTTATTTGTGGGGTTATTTGAAATCCAAGGTATACGCTAATAAGCCAAAGACCTTAGCTCAACTGAAAGCCAACATTCGACGTGAAACAGCCGCCATATCATCCGAAACATTGGCCAAAGTCATGGAAAATGTCGAAAAAAGAGTGCATTTAGCTGTCAAAGCTAAAGGTGCCCATTTACGCGATCTAATTTTTAAATATTAGCTGAAACAAATCCCCTTGGACCAAAATAAATTATTTTTGAAATGAACAAATAACATTGTTTTTTTTTGTTCTTTTTTTTAGAAACAAATGGGTCAACTTTAAATGGCCTACCCTGTACAATGTCCAAAATGTATTAGTGGCTATAATAGAATCATGGGGGCGTTGATTTGGCTGACCAGAAGACAGCCGTTTATGATTTCAACCGCAAATCTCAAAAGTGATGGAAAAAATTTTGTATAAGCTTCTAATGGCTATCGTGACAAATGCATGGATAATAAAAAGCAAAAGTCACCACTGAAAGACTTTCTGGTCCCACTTGCTGAGCAAATGATTGCGGAAGAAAGTAAAAGGCATGAAGTAATGCCTCGTCGACAGGGAGGTAGACCACACAAACGCTCAAGAACTGATTGCCTTAATATTGAAGATCACTTGCCAGTTGAGCAAGAAAAGCTTTGTCGGTGTGTACGCTGCACATCACTTGGAATCGGAACTCGAACAAAAATGATATGCTCAGGCTATAACAACGCGCTCTGCTTCAAAGGTTTTGTACTCTTTCATATATAAGTTATTAATTGCATTGTATTAAATCATTTTTGTTCGAAATAAAGCTTATTATTTTATAAGTACAACTTTTATCTATTCCTTTTATGAAGTTTTACATCCGAATAAAATAATTATTGGGATTTTATATCCCACACAAAATGCTTATTGGGATTATATGTCCCAGGATAAAAGGACGATTTTGGGAATTTTGAGTATGCAGAACATAAATTTTTAGCCTAATATATAGACATAAGCATAAATTTTGATTGTGGCTATTCCCATATTCCAAATAAAACTCCGTTCCGAAAGGGCTAACACTGAAAATGCTCAATTCTGCTATTTCCGAGTCCCCTGATGTAAAACTCTGGTGAAACACGCTTGTAATATGTGTGTGGTGAAACTCTTTCATCTCTGCCAGGAACCCCTGCGAAAAGTTACGATATTTGAAACGTGATAAACGGTCTCTGTCTGTGATAAACGTTCTCAGTGGCTCTGATACGTTCTGTGTTTACATTCTTTGACACAGGGCGGTACTTCCTTTAAAAGTAAAATGATTGAAAGCTTAGCTACAGTAAATTCAATTCGCAGCGCCCCCTAACGGTTGATGTTGGAACGTGTATAGCAACAAACTGGGTTAACAGGGCCGTCTCCTCAATTTGTGGTTATTAGTCATCTGACAGTTAAGTTCTTCTTTAAAAAGAGGTTTTTTACCGAAAGAAGAAGTGTTGGCTTAGTTAACTGGAACTTAACTGGCAGATGGCAGCTAACCACACATTGAGAAAACGGCCTTTAGTGATAGAAATGCAATTCAAATAAAGGACTTAAGCAACAAACTTGATTCAAAGCAAAAATATTTTAATTTAACACAATTCAACTGTCATCATATTCGGTTACATCATATATACTATAGTCGTCAAAATTATAATTAGCTCTCCCCGATGCTGCCACCGCATTTACGCCCGGCAAACCGCGCGGTCCTGGCACACCTGGTGGGCCACGCGGACCCATTGGGCCAGCAGGACCCGTAAAACCGCGCGGACCACGACGACCGCTCTCACCTGTCGGCCCAAGAGCACCGCTGCGACCATCATTGCCACGCTCACCCGGCCTACCTACTGGACCGACATCACCGGGATCACCGGGCGGACCCTTCTCACCCGGATCACCATCCGGACCGACTTGACCGTTCGGACCAGGCAAACCCGGCGGACCAGGTGGACAATTACAGCCACCAACACTGAATCCAAAGCCAGCACCACCAAAAAGTTGACGCGGCGTTGCGTAGAGTAACGGTGCATAGTAACTGAATGCAGTGCTGTTTCCTAGCCTCTGCTGTAACAGTGGCATATTGTTGATTGTATACGCTGCATTGGCATAAGCCTGTGACTGTTGGGGAGCAAAGGTGAAGCAGGAGCGCCAGCAGCCAATGAATACTAAAATAATGAAAAAAGTTGTATTGAATTTCTTGAGTGAGGATTATTGGATGAGTGTACTTAGCAATATTTCGTTGACGAGCTGCATTGTTCCGTTGGAAATGCTGACGCGCACACAGTTTTCCCGGCTTTTATACCTTCGATAATAGAAATTTCGAGAGAAAATTATTTTGATCTGAGATTTAACTTAGTTTAATTAAGTAGAACGCATAAATATTTATGGCGGCCCTTCTGGTTCATCAAGTATTTATGGCTTAATCAAGTTAAACCATTTTTATTGTGTAATTAAATGTTTAGTATCATTAAATTTCAACAAGTGCCATTAGATTAAATTTGAAAATATATATGTATGTTGGGAAATTAAATATTGGGAGCAATAAATTATTTAAAAAAATAAAAAAAACTCAACATAAAGATAAGCACCAAATTTGAAAAACTACATTCTTTTTCTAAATTCTCCAAGCAATAAAAAATCGACTTTTTATTTCCAATTCTTGACAATTTTTCTATAAATAGTCGACACAGCGCCGTTCTCACGCGCAAACGGCTTGAAAACATGACTCTAACAACAGTTACTTTGTTCTGTAAGTAAAAGAAAATTTTTATTTCACACAGTTTACTCATCCACACATATTACAGCTCTACTATTACCCGCCCTCTTCAACGCCATCACTATAGAGTCAACCGAACGTGAGCCACGCCGTTTACTCATCAGTCGTAATCGCAATAATCTTCCCAGCTATGCGACACCACAATGCATTTGTATGCCGGGCGCTCGCGGTAGTCCCGGTGAACCAGGTACAGCTGGGGTGAAGGGGCCACGCGGCGAAACTGGTTTGAAGGGACCAAAAGGACCACAAGGTGCTATTGGTCCGCCAGGACAGCAGGGTGCTAATGGGCGTGACGGTGCTATTGGTGCGCCTGGTTTGCCAGGGCCCAGCGGAAGACGTGGCTTCCCCGGTGCACGTGGACCGCCAGGGCCAATGGGTCCACCAGGTCTGCCAGGACCGCAGGGGGCGCAAGGAGCACCTGGTGTTACTATAAGTGCAACGTCCACAACATCGTCGTCTTCAACATCGTCATCTTCTACGCGGCGTTAAAGTGAATTAATTTTAAAATTTTTATGTTTTGTCGCAATCGTATTTTATGTCATCTGTATAATAAATAATGTAAGAGAAATATATGTTTGTTTAATTTTATGCAAGAGAAAGATATTTCGAGGAGGAGGTCCTCCAATAAATCCTGATTTCAAGTTCTTGCACCATAGAAAAATGTTGAGACATTGGCTGTATAGATTTGAAGTACCTAAGCGCTCTTTAATCTCTGCTTTCAAATATTCTGAAAAAAGTTGTTTGAAAAAAAAATTAAATTGAACATATGAGTTAAAGCTTAAACATGTTTGTTTAAATTCGGTCGCATCTTAACCATAGAGCTGTTGAAAATTCTTTTTGACGAATATACTACTATGAGCAAAAAATAGTAAGACTTTGTTCAAAATTTTTGAAATGTTTAATTTATTCTTCAAAATCTATGTCGTCCCCCCGTGTCCCCAATACATTTGTGCCAACGTTATTTTTTTTTCAATCCCCTAAGGAGTTGTTAAAGTCAATTTCCGGAATAGACTTCAAAGCGCATTACGATTCATGTGAGATGTATTCAATTGACTGAAATGGTTTCCCTAGTGAGTTTGCTGAATAGCCAGAATTCACACTAAATCAACCGAACACGATTGTTATGGCACGATATTGGTTCAATATTTGGCGAAAAAGTCATGAAGAATCAATACAGTATACGACGGTGCACTACCATGATAAAAACAAAAAAAGTTGTCGGTCCATTATTTTGGCCTCTTGTTACGAATAACTTCGCACAAAGGACGCATATCACTCAAATAGTATTCCTTGTTACAGTTTTTGCCCGTCGGAAGGATTTCGGGGTGCACCACATCTCGATAATCAAAGAATAATCAAAGAAAACTCACCATAATCTTAAGTTTTGACTTGCTTTGACGTGTTTTTTTCAGCTTCGGCTCACCTTTTCCACGATTTTCGGCCGATTGATCGTATGTTTCCAGGTCGTAAGCGTAGATCGAAGACTCATCGCCAGTAATAACATGATTCATGACATCGTGGTGGTCAGATAGCATTATTCCACAGTTTTTAGAAAGAACGTGCTTTTACTTTTCGTAGGCACGCAGGATCTTTTAAAATGGTTCATACTGATCCTTCCGATCGTCTATTCTCAAGCACCAATTCCTTCATTTTATTGACGTGTTGATCATCAGTTGATCTTCATGGCCGTCCTGGACGTGATTAGTCTTCAACGCGTTCTCCATAATTTTTGAATACTTGATACCAATCAAAAAATCCAAAGGCATTCTGATCGTTTCAGCACCAGAAGTTTTATTCCGCACACAAAATTTATTGAAACTTCTTTGTTGAATAAATTCAAGCATCATAAAAATCGCCGTATACAGCTCATACTCAACACTAATTATTATTCTGATTTGAGAGTCAGCGATGGACATACCAACTTAGATAAAAATATTGCGCCGAATGATTTTTCACGTGAAGTATAAATTAAAATGTATATTACTATTTTTGCCCACAATAGTATACTTCTTTAGGAAAGCAAACTACTCTGCTCTAAATTACATATAATGGCATAATTAAATAGTATTAGAATTGTAAATAGCTAAATCGCTTGAACGAGGTAATATTTAATTTAATTGGATAGTTCTGGTCTTTCCCTTATTTGCAACTTTTTAAGTAAAAAAGAGCTCAATAGCGAACAGAACAGTGGCGAATCCGAAATGTCTGATATACTAAATTTACACGAGAATTTCACGTAAAACTGAAGTTTGTATAACATGTATGTATATTAGAGCTAAAATCAAGCAAATGTAACAGAACTGTTGCCCTATCTCGAAAAAGTCGAAAAGCGCTTTCGCCGCCATCCCAGCAAACCGATGTTTGTTTTGAGATAAAATTTAGAATACACAAAATTCAGTCATTTAGTTTTATCAAAAACACACGGTTACGGTACAAAGCCTTCAAGAATGGTTGGGAGATTGTTGAAGACTTGTCTTGTTCTGGACGACCTTCGAAAAAAATATTAAGAAAATCGTCAGGTAAGTGTTAGAGAGATGGAAAGAGAGCTCGATATTCATTCAAATAATTTTTGTGGATATTTTGGGCATGAAATGCGTTCTTACTCGATTCATCCTGATAAAGCTGATTTTTTTTTTCAAAAATAATACGATTGCAAACGAATTAAAAGACAAAAATACAATGGAAATTATCGATCAACTACCATATTCAACAAACTGAAATTGCCGCTCCGTGGAACTCATTTTCAGTCGATATAAAAGATAAAATGATATTCGCTGAAGGAGCTGAATGCAAAGTGCAGAAGTGTTTAGGAGACCAGAAAACTCGTTGGCATAAGTGCATTACAACTGGTGGAGATTACTTTGCAGGGTACAAAATAATTATTTATAAATGATAAAATATTAAGTCGTTTCAATTACAATTTCCGGTTACTTTTTTGTAGATGTACATATATGTAATGCAGAACAGATAAACCATTTCTTCCAAAAGCAAACAATCGTCGTATGCCCTTAAGCATTGTCTGTCAACTTTTTCATTGCAACAATGTAACTTTAATGAGCCTGTATAGAAATACGTAAACATACACACACACGTAAACAGTTTTCTTTTTGTAGATCAGCCAAACTTTCCTCTGCGCTTTTAAGCTGGCTCTCCCCGAAGGCTCATAATACTCTTCTCTACAACTTTCAACAAGTTATTTATTTTTGTTTTCGTGTTATTTCTATTAAGCTTTACCTACAATGAAAGATTGCAATTCCAGCATCATCTTAACGCGGCTCATGATCATTAATTATGCATAAACAAAAACGATTTTTTCGATCTTGTTGAATGGCAACTACTGTTGGTATGCTCGCGCCTCTGTTTTGGCTAAATTTTATGTTTTGTTTTGGTCTAACTTTATTATTATTATTATCTGCCTTTTTATGTTTTCTTTTATTTTTATTATCTTTTGTTGAAGGTTAATGCACCTTCTGTCACTAAGCGCCCAATCAATGTGTGTTATTGTGTCTCTTGGTTCGTTGAAAGGCAGCGAATGCACACAGAAGACGATGGTAAGAAAAACGAAATGAAATGAATATTCAAATTGATCCATAAAACCAATAAGCAATGACGTTGCTTTTAAGTGGCAAAGAAGAAAGTTTGGCATAGTCAATCTTTTGAACTTGAAGAAAGTTGTTGAAAAGCTATTAAATTGAAATGAAAAAATATAACGCTGAGGTAAAGCAAGTACAATTAATATCGTTTTTGAAAAATTGTGATCTGATCTGAGATTGTTCTGTGCATTACCCCGGATTAACTTCACTTCACTTGTTGTCAAGCTATTTAGCTTCATTACTTACGTATGTATTATCCCCCAAAGAGTAAATAAGTTGGTTCCATTATTAAACTTACTATATCCGATTGATTTGGAAATACTTAATACTTAGTGACTTTGCTCTTGCAAGATTTCTTGGCTTTGCTAAACGATTCGAAAACATATTAAGAGGGAGAGAGAGGAAGGTCACAAGGAGAAGGATAAGAAAATTGTGAAGGAATATAACCCTCGCTTCGATATTTTTAATTTCGAATACGAATGTGTTGACTCAAACAATAGAGTTATGATCTTCTTTAGTCACTTATACAAGGGAACTCTTTCGAAAGAAAACTTAAAAGCCATCCGTTTTTTTCTTTTTGATTAAATTAATTTTATAAAAAAAAATGACGCTGTCAAGGGGAATGCGAATCATATATAATTTTTACGATTTTGCTCATTGCAATATCTTTCACGGAATGTTCCTTATTAAAATTTAACATTAATAATTTCATATCTACGACCATTATTTATTATTTGCCACGAAGTTTGTAACTCGGAGGCCCTATGTATATATGCATATAAATTATCAGCATGACTTTCTGAATTTACTTAGCTTTTTCCGTCCTTCAGCTTTTCAGATAACGCGCTAAAACTTCGCACACGTCACTTTTCTTCCCAAAAAGCTGCTCATTTATGGGAACCGCTACCGATACCGGACTACTGTGCCAAAAAAATAAGGTGACATTGGAATTTAAACTGTGCGCGTCGAAGGATTTGGGGATTTTTTTTTTGTTAGGTTGATAGTATTGTCAGTCACATTTATGTCAAATTTCATGTCAAAATATTCATTAGTGTTTGAGATACGTGTCGTTTTGTGAGCTGCTAAAAGTGAGTTTCGATGTCGAAATTTGTTGAGCAAAGAATTTGCATTAAATTTTGTTTACGGAATCAATTTTCTGCTGCGGATACGTTGAGGATGGTGCAGAAAGCCTTTCGTGATGAGGCTATGTCTAAAAAAAATGTTTACAAGTGGTTAGTGGTTACATAGTGAGTTCCAAGCCGGCCGTGAACATGTCGAAGACGAAGAGCGTCCAGGGCGACCATCAACCTCAACCGACGAAGCTCACGTTTAACAAATCAAAGATTTGGTGTAGAAAAACAGCCGATTAACAATTAGAGACCTTGCTGATGAAGTTGGCATATCGAAAGGCTCAGCCAATACCATTTATAAGGATGTTTTGGGCCTCAAGCGCGTCAAATTCCGATTGGTACCGAAAACATTGAATTTCCGCAACCACCGTATTCACCTGCTCTGGCGCCGTGCCACTTCTGGCTGTTCACCAAGCTCAAAAGACCGCTCCGGGGACACCGTTTTTATACGATAGAGGAGATTCAAGCCGCAGCGAAGACGGAACTGAAGGCCGTTGGCATAAGTGCATTGCATCAGGAGGGGATTACTTTGAAGGGGATGAAATTGATTTGGAAGAATAAATAAAGAATTTTCAAAATAAATAAATGTACCTTATTTTTTGGGCACGTAAAATTGTTGCCTTACAAATTGAACGAACGGGATAAACTTCTTGTATGGAAAGTTTTCTCATTTTAAAAGATATCTGCTGAAGCTTGGCATGAATTATTGTTCAAGGAGCCGCTCTAGCGTTTTAGTTCCATACAAACTGACCATCAAAATCAATTGCTTTTAAGGATTTTCTGAACTAAAGCAAGTTTTGACTTGTTTGGGGCCTCCAGATGTCTTTCACTTTACTTCAAGTTCAGTTCAGTATTCGCTAAGGTAAATTGATGATTTTTTAAAGGTAAACGTTGCATTATTCAGCTTTTCATTATGTAAGAGAGGTTTGTATTTAAAACCCGTTGGACAACTTCCATGTGACTATACAAAATTTGTACATATTGAGTATAATATATACAGGCATTTTACGCCAATAGTAAAATTTGCTATTTCTTTCTTAGTGCAAACGAATACTAACAAATCATAGTGACTTAAATCAACAACATGAGTCAACAACTAAGGTGTCAATACCAAAAATCAATATGCCAATTTTAAGTCGATTATTTAAAACGAAATACTAAAAGAAAATTTTAAATAAACAAAAAAACGAAAATCAGAAGTGCAAATAATTTCGCTTTCTTTTGAAAACAGATTAACACAACAAATACAAAACCAAAACCTTAAAATGTAGGTTCGAAATTTCAAGATGAGCTGCGCCGCTCTGAGCCAAACAACTCGAGCATAAAACACATTCAGCAATTTGAAAGATGCTGATCGAGAGCATTGCGAGCAGCATTTTTTCCTGCGGCAAACGCGCACTAGACGCCGCCAACACGTCACCGTTATTGTCATTGTTGAGCGGCGAAATTGATTTTGGTTTTTACTTTCATTTTTACATATGCCAACAACTGCTAGTACTATTTTTCGTATACGTATATACAAACTGGTGTATGTATGTGAATATATAACTGTGAATGTGGTTATATGAAATATTGCTAAATATCCAAACATAGCTGGGTATATAAAAGACGGCGGCGTTGCGCTGAATTCGCTCATAAAGATCGCGCAAACTGCAGACTGAGAAAGTAAAATACGAAATGGGTGTCCGTGTCTTTAACTGCTGTCCCGGTGGGTTTCACCAAATTAATACAAATAATAAAAAAAAAAAAAAAAAAAACATATGTACTAATATAGAAGACTCACATTTTTAGTGTTTCAATTAAAATTTTGTATTTTTCAACAATTTTGTCGCTTTCAGTTTTACTAGCGGTATTTTACGTGTGCTTGGCGCCACTGACGCCGCCGCCATAAATGGTGGTCCTCGCAGCGCAGGCGCACCGCCTTGACACCAGCCAACGAAAATGTGCACGCGTTGCGCGTCGCCCGTCAAGCATACTCTGATGAAGACGAATCTGAGGAGGAAGATGAATACAAGCTCAAAATTTCGCACAACAGCAGCAACAAAAAATTTCCCGAGATTCCAAGAAGACAGCGATGAGGATGATCCCGATGATGATGGTGATGATGACAGCACACGCCGGCGTCGTCGTGATACACAGGCCGCAGAGGGTGGGCAATCGAGTCATCAATCAGGGGGAAAGCGCCGCAGTACCAGAACCTTTACCAGCGCCGGCCACAAATGGCGTGACCGAGCAATCGAGAAGGAACCCGAACACAGCGCTGAGGCTAACGCACCTACCGTGGCTGCTGCCCTAACGCACCCTCACGGAACACTTCGTACTCATACTCATACGCGATGCATTGAAGAAAGTGACCACACTGCCCACCGAGCAAGTGGGCCCCCAATGCGCTGCAGTACTTCCACTCTTCGAACATTTCATACAACAGACCATAGAGAATGTGATTGGCGATGATGATGATGATGAGGATGAGGCTGCGGTGTTGCGGCAACCACTATCAAGCCGGAGGTATTTTTACGCCCGAGGAAGAAGAGATTATTGCGGTGTTGAAGAGATTCTGAAGGAACCCGAATTGGTTAATAAGCAACCAACTCAGGAACCGAAACCAGCTGAGTTACCCGCGGAAGTAGAAAATGTAGTGGGTGAAACGAAACCAGCTCCTCTTCCGGACATGGTTACAGAAGAAAAACCAGCAACGGCGGCGGTAACAGCTGCAAGCGCGGCTTGATTGTCGCAGTTTGAATGGGTTTCATTAGACATTAGTTGTATGTTTTTTTTATTTATTGAATAGTTTTTTAGGAAAATAATAAAAAAAAAGTTGTTCGTAAAATTAGATGTTTTATTCTGCCAATATGCGTAGCCTTCCGATTCCTTTATTCCAATTCTCATCGTTTGTTGTTCCATTGAAATATATTTAAAAAAAAATGTAAACAAGGAGATTTAAGAAAAACCCGCGACCCAACTCTTTTTTTCCCCCATCGTTTCAACAACAACATCGAATGGATCCGAAATTATATTTTTGTTCAGGCCGACTGTAAGAATATTTATATAAATTTCAACTCGAAAAAATTTTGAAACTGATTTCTCCAGAAAAGCTATTAATCACAGATAAGAAATTTCACTTTATTAAATTTCAAAATATCGGAGTGGTTATTCTAAATTGAAGAGATTTACTTTGAATATTAATAAAAATGTCTTTTCTAGGACCATCTACCGATTTCGATTTTCACAAAAGTTTGAAAACAGAAAAGACCCTCCGTAGCTTTTAAAAGAATTTTTTAAAAGGGTTTTTGGGGTTGCCACTTTCAATTAGTTTAAAAGTAAGAGCCAATACCAACCTAACCTTTTCCTTAAAATTTCCACCTACATCGACCAACACATCGAAAGAATACGAAAAAAGTGAATTAAGAGCCAGCCAGACTACAGCTGTGTTAAAAAGCGGCGAATACCAGGGGCGTTCCAAAGTCAACAAGAATCTTTGAATCTAGCATTAAACCTGCTATCTTTATCCATTGTCCAGTGAGAATTTCATGACATTTCGTCAATCAAAATCAGTTGAAATCATCATTGAAATTCATGGAAATAAAATTGAACATCTCCAAAACATCGATTTATCGCATTTTTGACCGAACATTTGGGCTTACGAAAGGTGTGTGCACGGCTTGTTCCGCACAAATTGACTGACGACAAAAATTGCTCAGAATCCAACATTGAAGGACATTATTTGACCAAAAATGAATGTTAACCATTAACCACTATCCGATTCACCTGATATGGCACCGTGCGACTTCTTCCTTTTCGGAAAAATACATTTCCATGAAGGGAAAGCGTTGTACAGACGTAGAGACCATTCAAAAGGCTTGCACCGGCATACTGGCGACCATACCGGCCAAAGAGCTAAAACACCAGCAAAAAGCTGTATCAAAGCAGAAGGAGGCTATTTTGAATAAAATAAATTGATTTTGCCGAAGAAACCATTTGTTCTCTTTTTTTTTTAAGTCCTGTTTACTTTGGAACGCTCGAACGCGCTCCCTGTATATTAACAGCTTCACTAGTTTGCGATACTAACATTTGGATTTAGGGAGGTAACTCATGCGCTCTCTTAAAACCAAGACGCAAATGCGTAATAAGTATATAAATATCTAACCGAAACGGAATCTAAAGACGAAACTCGGAAAATAATCTCTAATCTTCGGTTTTTGTAACTGGGAAAAAGTTCTTATAAAGCCAGATCGTATAAAATGTCTGAAGATATCAAAAGATATCAAGGAACGCATCACCAAATCCAGGAAGAAATACTAGATCGAGCATTTTGTGACTTTAGGCTTGACTCAGCACTGCATTTTTAAATTATTTTATAACCTTTTATGAGAACATACATACATATATGCTGGACCCAATGGAGTTCATTTAGAGCAATTATCGAAAGGAAACACAGAATAAGTGTAGTGCGCTACTGCAGCTTAAGAGGAAATCGTGATAAAAAAATTCTGTGGTAAAAGCCGTTATGTATTATACAAGTCTCGTTTACTAAGAAGAGAACACAGATATATTTAAGTATATACAAAATGTTTAATAATAAAATATGCTTAATTTCTCTAGCTACTTGAAACTAAAAGTTTTCCGATGTCAAGACGAGGCAATGCAACCGCTATGCACTTTCACTTTCCCAAACAAAAAACCGAGAAAGAAATCATATCGACCAGGCAGTCGAAAACAAGTTCTATGCAGCTAGTAAAATGTAAATTCGGTTGCATTCAAAACTATAATTACATCATTCTTCGATGGGTGTATAAAAAGACAATGATGACACATAAGTGGTGGCAAACGTCAAGTGGAAGACAAACTGAGGAAATGCAATTGAGGGAAGCAACAACGGCTGGCTGCTTTTGTTTAGGTTGTAAGTTTGAAAAAAATAGTGTACACATACTTATATAAAACACATACTTATATAAAACTCTTTTCACATTTTCCATATTTTTTTTTTTCGAATTATAGTGTTGATCTGGTGCACTTGGTTCACGCAAAGCGTAAAAGCCGCCAGTGTTGGACGCCCAGTTCCAAATGCCTACGCGCCACAAAGGCATCTGAACACACGTGTTGATCAAGTAAGGAGTGCTGCAAGCTATAGGCAAGCTGATTATGATTATGAAGAAGAGGAAAATGAGGATGAAGAAGTTGAGGAGGAACTGGAAGCAGCTTTAAGTGGCGCCACAAAAATCGGTGGAGGAAATGTGGAAGCAGAGGAAGGAAATAATGGCGACGATGATGACGAGGAGGAAGAAGAAGAAGATTATGAAGAAGATGATGAAGATAATGGTGGTGAAGAGGGACGCGCAGTGAAAAGAAAGTTTTTAATATAGAAGTTTATGGGAATAAAAATTTAGTAAAAAACTTTAGTTGCAAATACTTCTCATTTCATAGAAAGAGTTTCAAGGAAAAAACTTTAAAAACCTGAAGCTGTTGTCATTGCACATATTAGAAAAGCATTCGGAGAACGGACAATGTATTGTTCATCTTTACTTTTAACCTGGAACTGAGGCCTTTTATTTTTATTCGTCTTTTGAATATTAGTTACCTACTTTAATCAATTGTCTTCAGAGCACTGTCTCTCCTATATTGGTGAAATGAAATAGTAACATAATTATTATTCACCTAGGGAAAAGGTTTTATTACGACGAGACAAGGAAAATTTAACTAAACACTGACTTTTGTTGTCGATGCATGACATCCATCTATACGAGTTTTTCTAACTTCAAAGTCTGTATCCATTCATTTAAATTTGGGACCTGATTATGGTCTACAAGAAAAAATATGTTGCCTTTAACCTGATCTTCTCTCACAGATGATTTTATATGAACTGCGAGAATTCCACGATTAAATTTACTTATATATTTTTTCTACGATTTTTCACTTTAATCATAATTTTGGGGGCAATAGCAATTGTTTCCTGTGGTTGAGAATTTTCCATATGCATACTCGTATATAAGTTTCTCACAAAGTTGACAACATCCCGAAGAAACATTAGAGACCCAATAATGTATACTTATATACATTTACAAATATAACTTCAATATAAATACTATATATAATATACATAGCTGAGTCGTTTTAGCCGTCTATATATCACATTGGCTGCCATGTCACTTCTTTTCGTTCGACACATGAAAATTCTTGAGGTGTCACATCGCAAGAAATCGTTCAATAAGGTTTGTTAGGCATTCAATATTAACTTTTGTGCGACGCGAAATGAATTTAATAATGCTTTCAGAGTTTTTTTTTGGCAATTTTGATATATGCAAAAAAATTATATTTAATTTTCAAGGTACAATGGCGATTTTTGCAGGTTTTATGCTAAAAAATATGTGGTTGGTACTCGGTGTAGGATTTCATCAAAACCACTTAGCAGCCAATGTGATATACGTAAACTAGTCCCTCACTTCTTGAGATGTCGATCTGTACACACCTTCTTTTCTCGTGAATAAGCTGATCATTTGTTGGAACCGTCGATTTTAAACCACTATAACTTAAAACTGTCATACGAACTCACCGATCAAAATCATTTTGAGGGAAATTATAGCTTCAGTGCAATAACTAAAATTGAAGCAAACGTTACCATCAATAGTGAGGACTACATTCAAGATTTTCTTTTGTGTTCCAACTTTTTAACACCAATTGGCTCCAGCCATACAGTGCGCAAAAGCAGAACTTCAAGTGGAACAAAACTTTCGCTGGGCAAATCATATCAATAAATTGTGCTACCATTTAATCATTTCGGGCTTGAGTTTAAAGACAATTTTCTCGAAGTAAAGCCGGTTATCTATGTAGGAGAAATTGCTGAAAATTTCAACGGATAGAATTATCATCGATGCGACTTGTAGTTTGGTCGTAGTTTCTAAATCTTCTATCTCCCTTTCATATCTTCTTCAACTTGAAAACTCTTATTGAAAGCATTATTTTTCTCGTGGCGTATATAAGATTAAACAGCGCTATAGATGCCGTCCTTCCCATTCAGCAAAATAAAGAATTACCAATGAAACTAGCAGAGTTTGTGACTAACAGCCTTTAAACTTAATTAAAAACCCTGAGGTAGAAATAAAAGTAGTTTCAACAAATTATTTAATTATATCTAATAATTTTATTTCTTTGCTATGGTAACTTATTGTAAAGCGATGTTGGCGAAACGTCTCTCTTCAAAGCGCCCTTTAAGCCGTTACTATTCGTTTTATACGGGATCTGCTGACCACCAATCGATAGTGTCACTGGCAGACCAGGCGATGAATTCACATATATCGGTATGGTTATGTAAATAGGATTTCCGCTATCTACGGCGAGAGGCTTGAGTTTTTGTGGTTTTAACTAAGAGTAAAAAAATAATGAGGGTAAAGTTAAATAAGTGCTGGTTATGATAAATAACATTATATATGGAAAATACATAAAAATATTTAAATTAATGATTATATTAGGTCAGTGTAATGCATACTTAAGTTACTGCTATGATTTAAATTATGTAGCTATCGCACTCACCACAGCACTATCAGTAACACTTTGTATATTCTCCTCGATATCTTCAATGTTATTAATTAATTCGCGGTTATTAGCATGCTCCACTGCTGCCTTCTCATTCGACACCGCCACTTCTTGTATGTTTCCTTTGACTTTTTCGCCATCCAATTTCTCCTCGTCAGCCGATGCAATTTCTTTAGCACGCTTACGTGATATTAACGGTACTTCCTTATATTCATAAGCCCCAATTCGATCAGCATTGGGTGCCACATGTAATTGGGTTGCAACAATAGTTTCTTTTGGCACTAGTGACAAGTCAGCGGGGTCATGTGTAATCAAGTGTCGATAAGGCAGTGCGCTCACGAGCGCAACAAAAGCGCTGAGAAGAAAAAACGCTGCAAATATTTTCCACAGATTCTAAATTAATCAAGAACTCAAAATCCATATTTTTTTAAATCCTACCAAACAGTTTGGTGCTGGACTGCTTCATCTTTACGCTTTGTAGATAAAACTGAATTTCTCCTCGAATGTTTTCGCCTTTTTATAGAAATAGCGCAAATCTGTAAATGTGCCAACTCTCACAATATTAAGTGTGGTAAAATTTAAAATGAAAAAATAATAGTAAAAACAACAACAACCTATATGATATGCAGCTTTGAGAATAAAACAACAAAAAGAATTATAAAAACGCACAGACCCGAAAGAATCTATTAAGTATAAGCCAAACTTTCTATAAAACAAAGAGTCAACATAATTAACGATTATTTTAAAGTACGAAAATATATTTATACATATATTGCCACAGCTTATTTTGAGATTACTTTATTGGAACCTTACATAAGCGAGCACTTTTTAATCTTCTTCTCCGCATATTGTTTCACAAGAGACACGCTTGTCCACTTGATTACAACCTTTATATACTCTACTGAAGACAAAGCACGAACTACGACAGTCGACAATATTGTAACCAGAACACACCCGAATATATGACTAATGAAGAATCGTCGCCATCGAGTTCTTACATTATCCCAATCGAATCCTTAAAATTTGTTAGAAAGAAAAAAAAATAGAAAATTTAATATAATACAATGAAGCAGTTTATTCGAATAGATTTCTTCGGTCTTCGTAAAGAAAACGGGTACGATGTATACGTATTTATGGAGTCGCTTTCGAAAACGAGGAAAGGACTGACTTCAGTTTTTTATAAACTAAATTTTTTTACGGATATTATATGTTAACAGAATAAAATCTGATTGTCTTCGGATATTATTTCCATAAAGGGTATGATAACTCGGAGAACCTACTATTTAATATGCGATAGTTCCCTTCTCTGAGCAAAATATCGGAAAATCGGGAAAGTAATGATATCCATCGTTCAAAGACTTTATAAGTGTTGTCAGTTATTTTTTTCCATTGGCGACATCTGAAAACTAAATACTGCATACAAGAGCTCCAGCCTCGCTGTTCAGGTTTGAGCTAAAAGAGATTACCACAAGCCGAAACTCATCATACCGCACAATCTACAAGAAATTAATTTATGGTATTTATGTACAGAAATCTAATACACAAAACTCGAAATCCTATAAAAAAATAGATATGGTATTGTATAGAATACAAAGAAACTGATTTCTTACAAATATTCTGTTTGTTGTTCTTTTTTATTTAATTTTTTAAAGATTTTTATGTAAAAGAATTATGTTAAACATTCAAGGAATAACTATTAATTTTAACCTTTATTGTAGTAATTGGATGGCCCTTTATTGTAGTAGTTCGGAGGACCTTTATTATTTTGTTGCTGCTGTGCCAGTAGTAGAGGATATGTATAAGCTGCTTGATAGGCATTACAATCAGGACAAACTCCAGGCTGACCAGGGGAACCATGTGCTCCAGGTTCGCCAGGTGCACCAACAACACCAGGTTCACCAGGTCTACCGGGTAGACCATCCACACAACGACCTTCAGGACCTTGTGGACCAGGTAACCCCATAGGTCCGGGATGACCAACCCCATCTTCACCGCGATCACCTTTTTGTCCCTCCGGACCACGGGGACCAGTCTCACCTTGTGGTCCCTGCAAACCTGGTAGGCCAGGATAGCCACGTTCACCGGGTGGTCCTTGTACTCCAGGCTCACCTAGATAAAAATTGAAAGTACAATTAGTTTTGTTAATGGGGAAGTGTAGCATACCTTGTGCGCCTGGTGTCCTGG
>CM050323.1:96940974-97020364 GCA_027475135.1 Bactrocera correcta | reverse complement strand
TAAAATATACATCATGGAATGTTACTGGGTACCCAAATCCCCCTACCGTGATGAGCCCCCTATAAGTCTTTTCCGTGATGAGATCCTGAAGAACGGTAAGCTCCTCCGATTCCAGCCCTGCCGTATAATTGCATTATTTGGACCACGGCTACGAGTACCGTTATTCCGCTTGATGTCGGACATGGTGTTATCACCCTCTTGTTTCTAAGAAGCAGGGGAAGCATTGCTGTCTTTGACCTTACGTGTAAACCTTTCAGATACTTCAGGAGTTATTCCCTCCTGGAGGTGTCTCAGGAGGCTTGGGTCATCATGTTCTCCGGAAAAGCTAGCTATTAGTAGAGAGTGTAATCTACCCCCTTTTCCACTTCCTTTTGCGAACACTGCCGTCATAGCCTCATGACGCTGTAAGATCATCGTTACTTACTAATATTAGTCGGCGTTGGTAAGGCTCCATTCGAATACAGCCGAATAGTTCCTAGCTTCTTATCATCCCGCATGAGGAGTGCCTTGCCGGTATGGCTTGCGTTTTAAGCACCTGTAGAACGACAATGTGCTTACAATTCTACAGTTACTCCTATCAGGTATTATGAAGAGCAAAATATAGCAAAACTTTGTTCATAATTTAAAAATTCTTAATGTGTGTATTCTTTAATATCTACATATGTAGTACCATAAAAGTTATGCGGGTGGCGATTCACGTGAAATATCTTCAATTGAGTCGTTTAAGTTTGCAGAATAACGGTGGTTGGGGCACGACAGTGGTTGAAAATTTGGCGAAAACTCAGGAGGAATCAATTCAGTATACGACGGAGCATTATCATATTAACAGTTGCCGGACCATAATTCCGGCCTCTTGCTATGAAAAGCTTCGCCCAAACGACGCTTAGTACTCAAATATTATATCTTGCAAACTGTTAAAATAACCTTGGTTTTTAGGCTCATCTTAGCTAAGATATTCGGCCGATTAGTCGTCTGTTCGCGGGACATAAGCATAGGTCCAAGACTCATCGCCAGCGAAAATACGTTTCTTAACATCCTGGTAGTCGGAAAGCATTGTTTTACAGACGTTAACACGACCCTGTTTTTTTCGAAATTTCTGAGTAATTTTGGAATTAATCGTGCTTACTCTTTTCTTAGACCCAAAGGAACCTTTGAATAATTTGCACCAATCAAAAATACTTGCTCGCCACAAATAATCAAAATTCTGATCATTTCAGCAGCAGAATTTTGACTCCGCACACAAAATTTAAAGGAACTTCTTTGTTGATTAATTTTACTTATCGTAAAAATTGCCATTTTGGCATAGAAGTCATATCAATTTAGAAAAAAAAATTTATGTGAAATTTAAAAGTCCTACTATTTTTTGCCTATAGTGTTCTTTTTCGAGGTAGAACGAGCTGAAATTTCTTTTCGCTCTCTTTCCGCCGTTATATAATTATCCTATTCTTGTTAGTTGAAACTATTTGCATACACGCAACGAGCAACTAGCTTAGTAGGTTAAATAGAGAGATTACAAATAGTTGGGACAGGAAATATAACACTTCCAAAATTCAAACGAAGTATCTAAATTGCAGTTACCAAGTTCAGTCAGTTTTAAAATTGAGCTTAATGAGAATAAGCGGTTTAAAATGACAAATATCGTCATCTTACAAAATTGTCTAAACATACATACATATGTATACGAGGTATGAGAATTAAGTAATGAGACTGATTCCATAAAAACCGTGTATTTGAAAATTATTCTACAACTCTACCATCCCCTTCAAAGTAGTCTCCTTGGGCAGCTATAGAGCGATTCCAGGCCGTTTTCCATCCTTCGTAACATTTTTGGAACGCTTCGACTGGGATGTCCGCGAGTACCCTCGTCACGGCCGCCTAGATGTCTGTAATAGACTCAAAGTGGGTTCCTTTGACCACCGATTTGGTTTTAGGAAACAAAAAAAAAAGTCACAGGGTGACATGTCGGGCGAATTAGGCGGCTGCTGCAACTTGACGATCCCTTTAGATGCCAAATACTGGGACACGCTGAGGGCGGTGTAGCACGGCGCGTTGTCGTGATGAAGGATCCAGTTACGAGCGATGTCTGGGCGCACCCTGTTGACTCGTTTTTGCAATCTTTCTAGTACTTAGCAATGTAGACTTGATTCAGAATTTTCCCCGGGGGAACGAATTCTTTGTGGACGATTCCGCACCTCGACTATTCTCTCACTCCGCGCCTCGTATTCCATGCTTTCACGCCTCTCCTTAAACTCTTTGTGCCATCGAATTACTTGGGCACGACTAAGAGCACTATCACCATACACTCTTACAATTTTAGCGTACATTTCCGAAGTTGTTTCGCCCAATCTGGCGCAAAATTTTATCGCGACACGTTGCTCTTGATATCGCTTTTCCATTTTCGTGACGAGCACTACAAACACACGTCTGGCGAACGAGCTAGAGCGATGATACATATATCAGTGGAGAGCGGAGGGATGCTGGAAAAAGAGAAAGTGAATTTCAAGGTCACAGGTTTACCACAAGCGCCGCAATAAAATCAGTCTCAGAACTTAATTGTCAAACCTCGTACGATGGTCTCAAAACCATTGGTATACTACTAGGTCTAATACGTGTAAAATATATTGAATTATGTAAACTTTAAACTTCAGTTCGTATTATTACAACTTTGCTTCTGCCGTTTTCCAATAGATGTCTCTAGGGTTAAGTACTGGCCGATTAAATCGTTTTATATCGATCTTGGACATTTATGTCAACATTAACCCAACAAAATATTTGTAGAGATCTGTTTGCATCCCAAACTTATTCTCAACTGAAAATGTCACTTTTTGAGCCGAATTCTCGACAGTTGCGGGAGATTTTGCTTTTCTATTTTAATTACTGAGGCTGACACATACATAGATAATACTATTACTCTACTACTACCATATATGTGATTTCTGTTAGGTATTAAAAAAATATGGAATTTTTGTAAAGCAACTTGTGTTAGTTTACAAAAAAAAAAATAGATCATAAAGCATTTCGTGTGTTAATTAAGCATTGCTTTTTGAGGGAATAAGGGAAAACACTTTTGGACCGTTTTTATATAATAAAGCCTTAAACCGGCGGAAGTAAAGTTGTAAACCAACTCTGGTGAATTTTGATCGCTTCTTACGCCACTTAACGGACCGTTATCTACATAACTCCAAATAAATCTAAATTCCCAAAAAATTGACACCTTAATTAGGTAATTGTTGTGGTACGTAGTTTCTTTCTAGTTAATTATCTTAAGCTAACCCTACCTAATGACATGCATTCATGCAGCATTTATTATACATATATGTAATAAGGATTAATCCTTAGAAATCTTACTTAAGCGAAGTTATTCTGTTTATTGTTTTTTTGCTTTAGATATTATATTATACATACATGAAGAGGAGAGAGTACTGCGTTATTTAAATGGTATGCTTATAATGCCCATATTACCCATTTATAAGTATATTTTATGAAAAGTGTATGTAAGGCAATACGCTACTTAAGCACACATACGAGTTTGTCGTAACTTGTAGTTGTTGCTTTGACTGTAGCTGGTAGCTGTCGCCGCTTACCAAAATACATTGATATGGCGTCTTTATACCCCATAATCATCGAATAGCATATATCTTCCGGTAAGTGTTAAGCGCAAAGGAAGTCATTAAACAGATTTCTCGAGCATGCAAATCCAATTAGAATCACACCCAGGCATGTGCCTACTAAGTATATACATACATACAACAACAATTAAGCAAGAATAAAGGCCCATACGCTATTCAGGTAGCCAATTTTACCTGACTTACATATGGTAGACACCGGAAGAACGAAGCCCAGACACATTTATACACATATCCTGCGCGTATGCCAGCATGTTGTCATTGACAATTTGACACTGACAGTCACAGGTGTTGTGATGTCACCTCTAATCACTGCAAATGACCAAATTACAAACAGATAAGCCCCCCTTATACCGCCGTTCCTCTTTGTATTGACAGTACAATTATCAGCAAGGTCTAATTGTTGTTGCCTCATGCGTATTATTTGCCGCTTGTGAAGTCGATGTCGGTGTCGCTTTGCTGCCAATAAACATAACTGTCGTCGCCTTCGATTGTCGCTCTTCGAATATTGCCTTTTATGCGGATAATTACGTACAGATAATTTCCATTATCCACAGACGGCGTAAAGACACGCTCGCACGCAACGCAAAGGTGTAAAGTACCGAAACAATTCGTGGTAATTAGTAGTTAGTCGGTAGATGTTGGGTATTTGTGATATTGTGGTATCCTGGTACATTACGTAATTATCTCAGTTGAATTGAACTGATTTGTATTGCCCCTTGTGCTTGGTGGTCTGTTGTTGTAGTTAATTTTAGGCCGAATCATTGTGCTTATAGCGGAAGCGGCTTTGTTTCGATAAATTTGTGGAGACTGCTTGAATTTAACTTGTTCTCAAACAGAGGCTCACGGTACAATCTAGACAGATGGGAACAAAAAAATGTGTGTACAATGATATGATTTAACAGTTCAAGTGTATATTCAGAATCGTAGAGTCCACGGACTCAGATATTTCGCTAACTTTTTTAGAACTTCGGATCAAACTTTAAATTAAATAGTTAAGGACGATAAAAAATATCTTATATACATATATGTCTTATTACGAGTATAACAAATTCCCTTGTATAGTATAGGGGTGTGGTGAAAACTTTTTCTTACCAGCTATTAAAACTAGCATATTGTAATCATCCGATACAAAAGGGCCAACTGACTGCCAATGAATACAAAACATTGATTTGGGAACTTCCAGCAATGAGTTCGGCGATCGAAATAAAGCCGTTGAGATCGAATTGAGTTCAGGTAATTGAGTGCAGAAATCACCTTCAAGTTCAATAAATATTGATTTATTTGCATAAATGCAAAGATGGACTGACAGATGATTAGAAGCTTCAAACAAAACTGGAAAAAGAGGATTTAAACTGACGTTCATTGGTCCTGGGAAAGTTTATAGTTCGTCTTTCCAGACAAAGATATGAAAGTGTAAAGTATGAAATGAATTAAATTAGCTCCATTGAGACAATTACTTAGAAACAAAAGAAACCAACAAATATGTATACTTTTTTCTGAATAAAAGTTCCGTTTTTTGTTCTTTCGAATAATCAAAAGACTTCTAATTGCGGAAACTTTGCACTTAACTTCTCAAAATTTACTAATCTAGTAAAAAGTCTATATGCTTCGATTCTTCAAAGAAATGTTTAAATGAATTTCAGCCGAGGTAACTCGTTCTGACAGTAATCCCCCGATTTGTTGAAGCATAATGTATAATGAAAAGGGCTGTGACGCAAGGGAGGAAAGTTTTCTGATTGCCATTCACTTGGGAGTGGCCGGAAACAATTTTTTACATATGACTCAAGCAGCTCACGACTTCCGGTCCTATACCAAGTATCCTCTGGATAGTCAAAGAAGGCGAGCTAAAGTGAGAAGGCGAAAAACACCTGCACAGGGTTGTGCGTTGGGTTTGGGACCCACCACGTAAAAACCACTACCAATGAAAACTAATCGACAGCCTCGGATGAGAACAGCAACAACAATGTCAGGCTCGAAATCCAACGCAGAATAACTCTGGCCAACAGGTGCAACTTTGGACTGAGTAAGCAATTGCGGAGTAAAGTCCTCTCTCGACAAACAAAAATCAAACTCTATAAGTCACTCATTATTCCCGTCCTGCTATATGGAGCAGATGCATGGATAATGACAACATCTGATTAGACGATGTTACGAGTCCTCTAGAGGAAGGTTCTGCGAAAGATTTATGGTCCTGCGAATATCGAATTCGATGGAATGATGAGCTATATGAAATATACGATGACATTGACATAGTTCAGCGAAATAAGAGACAGCGGCTTCGTTGGCCAGTTCATGTCGTACGTATGGACGAAAACAATCTAGCTCTGAAAGTCTTCGACGCAGTATCCGCCGGGGGAAGCAGATGATGAGGAAGACCTCCACTCCGTTGGAAAGACCAGGTGGAGAAGAACCCGGCTTCGCTAGAAATCTTTAATTGGCGCCACGTTGCGAAAAAAAGAAGGGACTGTCGCGAAGTTGTTAACTCGTCTATAATCGCGTAAGCGATGTCTACGCCAGTAAAGAAGAGAAAGAATGTGGAGAGTTGCAATGGTTAATAGAAATAATCTGCAATAACTTCTTATGCTAAACATTTCAGCAATAACAATTTCATTCCGCAAGCGAGCAGTTATGAGAGCTTCTTCATATCTCAACCTGGCTTAGATGGGATCCGACAGATAGAAAGCTAATTGTAATTCAAATTAATACCGGTGGTGTTAAATAAAGTGGGATTCACTTTAAAATGTTCTTATGTTCCTGTCGATTATGTTTTTAAGATACAAGAAGTTTTACAGGTACTAACTACAATTACCAGTTTAGATGTCAGCATATTCACATCCATATAAAACACTAAAAATACTTTCGAAATTCCTATATAACTCAAGTTTAATGTAACAGCATTATGTTCATAGAGTAAATTTTTTCAATACAAAAAAGTGGAAATAATACAACTATATTTAACAAGCAAACTCACTTTATTAAATGAAAACTTAATTATACACTCCAACAGCAATAAAAAAAGCCACACAAAAACCATTTCACTCACTGTCGTCAAAAAGGATACCAAACGGCGCGTGGTAAAAATGTAGCTTTCTCCCGTTTACAAAAAGAAATACTGCGATTGCCAGACAGCGAATAAGAGCAGAGTACGGGAAAGGAGAATCTCACTTATACTAAATACAAAGTAGAACGTGAAAGCGTTTGAAAGTGTAGAAGCAGCTGAAGTGACACTTTCAAGACCACATCAACGGACAACTGACAGGATAATGAATGCCTCTTATGGAACATGTTCAAAAGTATATAGCCAGGTGTATAAATACTAACGGCTTTAGAAATGTTTAAAGTGAGTAGAGACCGAGTAAGAAAATTATTAAAAAGGAGGGAAGAAATAGTAAATTAAATAAAAAAAAAAAACAAAATAGGAATGACAAGATGGGTTAAACCGAATAGATATATTTAAACACTTTTTTTGGTTACTTAGAATGCATATATGCAATGCTATGGATAAGTTCACGACCGATATTATTTAATGTTTTTCTTCAATCTATTTACTTTAGAAACTGAAATAGTGTTAACTAATATTTAGTCCAAGACATCGTAGGCATCAACACAGCCATTAGAGAACCTGCACACCTGAACTTAATAGTATTATCATTACCTTTTTTGACGAAGTTTCTGGTTTCTAGGTAGATAACTTTTATTAGTTTTCAATAATTTAGGAATTAGGTTTTCCCGGTAACCCTGATTCAGGAACCCTATGCAATTATTTCTGATAGGACGAAAATATTCGTATAGCTGCCATTAATGTTCTTAAAGAACGTAACCGTCTATGATTTCAATCTTCTAACACTTGAAATTATTTGAAAATATATTTGTAAAATTTCTGAGCTTTTGTCCGAAGTCCGAAAGATGTTAAGGTAGTCAGGAAGTTCATATGAATACTTGAGGTCAAGTTTCTGTGAAAATCTTGCGGTCTTTATACAAAGATTTACCATGTTCATTGCTTCATGTCAAGCCTTAAGCAGATCGATCTGGTTTTCTCTAACTGGTATGGTAAATTACGGCACTCTAATACCAAGTACAGCTATTTCTTCTATATTTTATTTATTAATTAATGAAATAGTTTAATTTGATTTATAAGTGACTACTTTGGTAAAAGTACTAGCGCCTTAACAGAACAATTATTTATGCTTAAAGAGCAGGGTGAATGGCTTGCGATCTCGTACTGAAAAAGAGTTCACCACTAAGTAAAAATGTGTGTTAGGTCTTTGAAAAATACATTGAAGTGAAGAAAACTAGAAAATATTTGACCCCTTATATCGAGAACAAGAGACTCTTAGATGTAAAATATATTCCCGTAATTTGTTGACGTAATTTTCCCTTTAAAAAAAATACTAGGCAATGTCTAGTATCCCCCCTTATTGTCTTTCCAGGACAAATGAAGCCAGTTTGCGAGCGTCAATAGAGATTTTGCGCAAATTCCTCGTGATGTGGCAGCAACGGCATGACATGACATGCTAATATAGGTAGATGCCCAGTAAAGGAAACTAGTGGCCAACTGAAGCTGCTGACTGCACAGCCCATTATGTACTTATACTAAGTAGTGCGTATGTTTATGTGTTGACGTTACACCTGCTGCTGCAATTGTCGCAACTTACAACATTGAGTAATTTGTTGCTTTTACCCAGTGTCTGCCGATGGTGTTACTATGAAAATGCCACATTTTAATTTCCATTTTAATTTGTCGACATTGACCAGCGTGTGGCGCAAACAGTTAATTTGCTGAGGTGTGGTACTGCTGCGTTGCTATGGAGTTGCAACATGAGTATAGCTTGTTCCTATGAAGGTGAGGTGCCATAATTGGTTGCTGGGCAGCATATTTACACACAAATTTTTACATGTACCAATGTCATTGTCTATACGAGTAGGTATATATGTATTTTCTACCTCGTTTCTCACATTTTCATTCATCAACTTCGGATATTGTAATTATAGTTAAGTAACACGTAACGGTATAATGGTATATTACGACGTTGACGTCTACAGTATCCTTTCAGCCACTAATTCTACTCCGGCATCAACTCTATCTCTCTCTCCCTCTCCAATCTATGGCATTTCTAATCGACTAGTACAAATAAGTATGTACTTGGTATCCATTGCATAGCTATTATCAGCATTGCTCGTGTTATGATTATCACTATCTGTGCCGCCCGCTGTCTGCATTCTTGCCATTGTTGTCGCTCCTCTTTTTCATAGTTTCCATTTTTATTGTCTGATGTGTGGCTACCTGCCAGCGTTGCAAATTCTCATTAATTTCGTTCTTTTTGTGTGGGAGTATTTTCTGTTTTTTTGTTGCGGTCGTTGCTAAAAATCCCATTCATTAATTAATTTACTCCGTCTCGTTGCCGCATTTATCCGACTTTTAACAAAGGCACGCAAATTAAAGTTTTATTGCCAAGTTATAATTTTTTATGGGTGTTGGCTTCGTTAAAAAGTCGTTAAATGTGTTATAAAAAAGTTATGTAATAATACCATTATATGATGAGACTGCACGAAAGCTAATTTCTATCAGGTAATGAAATTATGAGCGACAACTAGCACGTTGATTAGTGACGAATTATATTTTATGGGTAGAATACAAAAACTTCAGGTCCCCTCCTTCACTGAGCCATAAGTTTTTTATATCTGGAAAAAATTTTGCTCGCCTAGACAGCATTTGGAAATATTTATATTTCAGTTTAACATTTTGAAATAATAATAATGAAATATGAAAAACATACAAATAATTTAAGTATTTCAAAATATCAAAATAACAACATTCTTTTTATAGCTAGTGACTGAAGAGTCACTCACATAGAATGCTAGATGCAAACAATGTTGATAAGAGCTTTTAAGGGGCACACCTAGGCTGCCAGCCTAAACAAGTCGACTTTTGGGAATTAATAATTTGAAAAAAGTATTTATTATTTTGAAATCTTCAGCGCATATTCATTCCAGTTTCCAGAATACAGAGTAAATTTTTTGAAAACACTTGTTTTGAGTCTTACGGGATCTCTGACGGCGTTTAAAAAAATTCTTCACTGCTGCATTGAAAGTGGCCTTCTCCGTGGATAAAACTTAAAAATAAAGAAGAAAGGGAGGGCTAAGTTCGGGTGTCACCGAACATTTTATACTCTCGCATAATAAAGTGATAATCGAGATTTCATTATCCGTAATTTACTTATTTTTTTATTTTGCTGTAAAATTAATTAGATTAGATCAATTTGTGTACTTTGAGTATTGAATTGTATTTTCATTTATATGTATGTATTAAACAGAGAAGGCATCAGATGGAATTCAAAATAGCGTCATATTGGAAGAAGGCGTGGTTGTCAACCGATTTCACCCAAATTTCGTACATGTCATCAGGGTGTTAAGAAAATATTATATACCGAATTTCATTGAAATCGGTCGAGTAGTTCCTGAGATATGGTTTTTGGTCCATAAATGGGCGACGCCACGCCCATTTTCAGTTAAAAAAAAATCCTGGGTGCAGTTTCCTTCTGCCATTTCTTCCGTAAAATTTATTATTTCTGACGTTTTTTGTTAGTCAGTTAACGCAATTTTAGTGGTTTTCATCACTAAATTATCCTTATTCATTTGAATAGGAGGGGGCGTGGTTATTATCCGATTTCTTCCATTTTTGAACTGTATATGGAAATGCCTGAAGCAAACGACTCTATATAGTTTGGTTGACATAGCTATAGTAGTTTACGAGATATGTACAAAAACTTATTATTTTGCCCATCTTCGAACTTAACCATCTTATGGAGCCAAGAAATACGTGTACCAAGTTTCATCATGATATCTCAATTTTTACTCAAGTTACAGCTTGCACGGACGGACGGACAGACGGACGGACGGACAAACAGACATCCGGGTTTTAACTCTACTCGTCACCCTGATCATTTTGGTATATATAACCCTATATCTGACTCTTTTAGTTTTAGGACTTACAAACAACCGTTATGTGAACGAAACTATAATACTCTCCTTAGCAACTTTGTTGCGAGAGTATAAAAATTTTCCTCAAACAAAAAGTTATTCTACACAGTGCCTTACGATAAAAAAAAAAAACTAAGAGAGAAGTTGGGGTATAACACTATATACTTTTTCAACTTGCAGGAAACAAATCCAGAGGAATAACTTCAGTTTGATTAGGCCTGTTAGTTATAAGGGGCCTGAGGCGAGCTTTTACCTGATTTTATTCATTCTTAGAAGAAAACACGCTCTCTCAATTCCATTAAGGCAACTCACATAATGGCCGATACATGCGTTTTAAAGTCACCCGAAAGTTCGAAAATCTTTATATTAGGTATATGGGGTCAATTTATTTGTAGAACATATACATCCTACCATGGGAAAAGGACTCTCTACAAATTTCCATTATAAATCTGACACATCGGTGTAAAGTCAACTATAGGTACTGAAGTTTAAATCTTCGGTACCTAGAGTGTTTAACAGTTTTTCTTGGATGGGGATAGTCTTTGGCCATAGAATAGCATACCCTTTGTCATTATTCGTTGAAAGTCTCCCGGATTTCTACTCCTCTCGCCATCCTTATAATTTATATATACACCCAGTGAAATATTTATAAAGCCACTTTTGATATTATTTATTATTTTTTCGAAGAAATATATAATTAAATTAAATTAGTTTTAGGAAAAAAATATATTATGCAAGTTTTCTCAAACATAATTTAAATAATCCAAACGAAATAATTATAAAGCCACATTGATTATTCATTACATTTGTAGTATTTAAGAGAAAAATGAGATGTTTAACCCGGCGTCATTGTTGCCGGGTATCTGATACCCGAGCGATTTTGAAATTGATTGATGTCAGAATAAATACGAAGGCTTCTATGTATATTTCTGGCCTAGGCAACACTAAGTGTTGCCAGGTGCAATCTGACATTTCCATTGGGAAGTTTGACATTTTTTAGCATAACATCACTCAGAACGTCTTGTCATTTAATCGTGAATTGTTTTATTTACAGAGAATTAAAAAATTCATCTCGGCCAAAAAATGGAATTAACTCGTGAACATTTTCGTGTGATCATTTTTCACAACTTTCGACGTGGATTATCACGACAAGAGTGCATCGATGAACTAAAACCTTTGTATGGCTATGGAGCACCATCCCATAGCAATGTGAAAAACTGTTACAACGAATTCAATCGTGGCCGACGCTCGCTGAAAGACGAATTCCGTAAAGATCGTCCAAAAACAGCCGTTGTGCCAGAAAACATCGACGCCGTACGTGAACTGATAATGCAAGACCGTCATGTAACATAACAAATGCCTATGCATTTCTCCCACCAGCATACATTCGATATTGCATGAACACCTGGCCGTAAAAAAGGTTTGTTCTCGTTGGATCAAGAAATTAATGCGTGATCAACGATGTTCGTCGCCAGAAGATGCTGTTGAAGTATTCAAAAACCATGTTTTGAAGGTGTCTCAATCGGAGTGGAAAAAGTGCTTCATAAATTGGTTTGAGCGCATGCAAAAGTGTATAAATCTTGATGGAGAATATTTTGAAAAACAATACAACAATTTTCGTTGATAAATATTCCTATTTTCATTATTAGGCCAGAAATATATATAGCAGCCCTCGTAGTTTTTTTTTTTTTTTTTGTTTGTTTCATTGTATTGTTGATTTTTTAATAAATAAATGTTTAATTATTATAAGTAATGTGTATTATTGGTCGTCATCAAAAGGGGGGTTACTCATCCGAGGCTTGTTGTTGTCTCTCATTGGGGGTGTTTTTTTTTCGTGACGGGTCCCAAACCCAGCGCACAACCCTAAGTAGGGAATATTTCGCCTTCTCACATTAGCTTGCCTTCAAACGGATGTTCTTAGGCTACCCTGAGGATATTTGGTTAAAGGCCGGAAGACGTGAGCTGCTTGAGTCATATGTAAAAGAATCGTTTCTGGCCACTCCCAAGTGAATGGCGATCAGAGAACTTTCCTCACTTGCGTGAACTTCTACACATGACTCCATCCTGATGTTGCGAGTTTTCGACAGAAAAGTTCTGCGAAAGATTTATGGTCCTTTGCTCGTTGGCCACGGCGAATATCGCATTCGATGGAACGATGAGCTGTACGAGATATACGGCGACATCGACATAGTTCAGCTAATTAAAAGACAGCGGCTACGCTGGCTAGGTCATGTTGTCCGGATGGATGAAAACACTCCAGCTCTGAAAGTATTCGACGCAGTACCCGCCGCGGGAAGCAAATGAAGAGGAAGACCTCCACTCCGTTGAAAGACCAAGTGGAGAAGGACCTGGCTTCGCTTGGAATATCCAATTGGTGCCACGTAGCGAAGAGAAGAAACGACTGGCGCGCTGTTGTTGACGCGGCTATAATCGCGTAAGCGGTGTAAGAATGTGTATGAACTAGTATTGACATAACATTGATTCAGTTTTCAGCAATGTTCGCGGGTAAACTACACCCGGCCACAACGGGCAAGTTCTATGTAATAGCCACAATGACGCCGGGTTAATAAGATGAAACATATATCCAATCGTCTGAGCATATAATTAATTAAAGAATGGTTAACGGTTTCATCAATTTTTTTCCATTTTTCATTTCATTTCAACGATGGCATTTCTTAGACATTTTACGTTATCAAATTGCCGTCCCTTTTCGAAAACCTTGGCTGATAACACGGACCAAAAGTTTTCAATAGGGTTTAGGTCGGGACTAATTGCAGGCCAATCGAGAAATTTAATATTCCGAGCCAGCAAGAAATCAACTGCATTGCCTTGCTGGAAAATGAATTAATTTCCAACAAATTCCTCTCCGAAATCAATAAGAACTTTATCCAGTAATTTAATGTAGTATTCCGAGTCCACTTTTGTTGTTACAAAGCAAACTGGAGTTTTCCTTCTGTAAGCTATCCCAGCCCAAACCATGAGTGATCCGCCACCAAAATTTCGTCTCTTACATTTCTGCCTAATAGACTCTATGGGCCTCCAATATTTTTGGAGACCATTGGTGCCATCTAAATTGAATTTTTTTTCGTCAGTAAAAATAACGGTTTTCCACTCGTCGTCCCAAAAGCGATATTTTTCGGCGAAACGAAGCCTGGCTAATTTGTGCTTTTCGGTCAATGACGGTTTGGTGCATTTTTTTTTATCATAAATACAATCTAATTCACATTTAAGTATGTTTTGTACTCGTCGTACTCCTTTCTCTAAATTAACTTGCTGTTTTATTTGTCTTGCACTTACATTTTCCTGCATGATAAGTCGTTTAATGCTACGTTTTTACCTTTCGTTCACTTTTGGAGGCCTCCCACTTTTCTGATTTTTTTCATAATTGGTTCCTAATTTTAAAAAATTTCTTACAATATCCTTCGACCAATTTAAACGTCTTGAAATGTCTCGATTTTACAAACCCTCTTCATGATATGCCATAGTTTTTCCTTTCTCTTCTTCCGTCAAAGCTTTTCCGCGAGACATTCTTTACGATTTCCGGAATATTTAAAAAAATTAATAAAATTAAATCTCTAATTAAATTACTACACAACTAAAATAACAATGGATTCAAATAAGCGCCCTCTGGCTTTATAAATATTTCGTTTAGAGATAACGGTTCTTGTTAAATATTGTATTCAGCGCCTACTGTGATGAAATAATTCAAACGTCATCCTGCACATTTAAAATGCAGAATCTGTGGACGCTTACACCAATTTGTTTAAAGAAAAATATGAAATTTGACGGTGGCTTTATAAATATTATACATAAACATTTATACATATGTATATCTACTCGCTTAGTTTCAGGTGAAGCATACAACTGTAAGGTGAATGAAACTATATACTTGGGAGCAACATGTTGGAAGAGTATAAAAAGAAATTAGTAAAAACAGGCCGTTTTTTGTTCGAGGTACATGAGTCTCTTAAAACTTCCGAGCATAAAAAAGCAAAATGAGTTTTTCCACTTCTTTCAGTAATAACTCTATCCTCTCCTAGTTATTCAATGGTAATAAGCAAATTTTTCAAATGTTATACTTGTTAAAGTTCTCAGTCCAGTATATTATCAAGCAGGTGCAAAAAATTGTTGGCTGCGTGCCATTGCTACATATTGAGCACCGGCCTATTGGATATCAATTCCAAAGTGGGTTTATTGCTTTTTGTCACTCGAAAGGCGTTAGAGAAAAGGGATATATGTGTATCCTTTCATTCATAATGGTCGCATAAATCAGTTAAGACATAAAAATGCGAATACTAATATACGTGAGCACTAAATAGCAGCTACCAAGGGGAATCCAAATAAAAAGCAGCAGTCAATAAAGAAATATATTTAGAGTTAAGTAGAGTGAGGAAAAGTCAAAGCAGCGCTGAGGTGCCACATAACACGCAAATGTGTGGTAATAAAAGAAATAGAGATATGAATTTATATGCGGCAAGTATTCTCCAATGTGTCAGAAGAAATATTTAAATCATAAAAAACCGAACAAGCAGATCACATGCCAAGCGAGCATTAACTGGAAGTACGTGAAGTCGCATGTGCAGAGAGCAGTGTGAGAGGCTAACTGGAGCCAGTAAATATTTGGGTTGGTAATAATAATAACGGGCAGGCAAACAAAGGGTTAAAAATATGGGTCAGGCAACAGCATAAATTCCATAAACGACGAGAGCGGCAACACACTCATATATTATTATATACACATAGGTAAGGTATATATGTACATACATAACGGGTGATTTTTTTGAGGTTAGGATTTTCATGCATTAGTATTTGACAGATTACGTGGGATTTCAGACATGGTGTCAAAGAGAAAGATGCTCAGTATGCTTTGACATTTCATCATGAATAGACTTACTAACGAGCAACGCTTGCAAATCATTGAATTTTATTACCAAAATCAGTGTTCGGTTCGAAATGTGTTTCGCGCTTTACGTCCGATTTATGGTCTACATAATCGACCAAGTGAGCAAACAATTAATGCGATTGTGACCAAGTTTCGCACTCAGTTTACTTTATTGGACATTAAACCAACCACACGAATGCGTACAGTGCGTACAGAAGAGAATATTGCGTCTGTTTCTGAGAGTGTGGCTGAAGACCGTGAAATGTCGATTCGTCGCCGTTCGCAGCAATTGGGTTTGTGTTATTCGACCACATGGAAGATTTTACGCAAAGATCTTGGTGTAAAACCGTATAAAATACAGCTCGTGCAAGAACTGAAGCCGAACGATCTGCCACAACGTCGAATTTTCAGTGAATGGGCCCTAGAAAAGTTGGCAGAAAATCCGCTTTTTTATCGACAAATTTTGTTCAGCGATGAGGCTCATTTCTGGTTGAATGGCTACGTAAATAAGCAAAATTGCCGCATTTGGGGTGAAGAGCAACCAGAAGCCGTTCAAGAACTGCCCATGCATCCCGAAAAATGCACTGTTTGGTGTGGTTTGTACGCTGGTGGAATCATTGGACCGTATTTTTTCAAAGATGCTGTTGGACGCAACGTTACGGTGAATGGCGATCGCTATCGTTCGATGCTAACAAACTTTTTGTTGCCAAAAATGGAAGAACTGAACTTGGTTGACATGTGGTTTCAACAAGATGGCGCTACATGCCACACAGCTCGCGATTCTATTGCCATTTTGAGGGAAAACTTCGGACAACAATTCATCTCAAGAAATGGACCCGTAAGTTGGCCACCAAGATCATGCGATTTAACGCCTTTAGACTATTTTTTGTGGGGCTACGTCAAGTCTAAAGTCTACAGAAATAAGCCAGCAACTATTCCAGCTTTGGAAGACAACATTTCCGAAGAAATTCGGGCTATTCCGGCCGAAATGCTCGAAAAAGTTGCCCAAAGTTGGACTTTCCGAATGGACCACCTAAGACGCAGCCGCGGTCAACATTTAAATGAAATTATCTTCAAAAAGTAAATGTCATGAACCAATCTAACGTTTCAAATAAAGAACCGATGAGATTTTGCAAATTTTATGCTTTTTTTTTTTTAAAAAAAGTTATCAAGCTCTTAAAAAATCACCCTTTATATACATATGGTATGTCACGAAATAATATAGAAATATAAAATAAATGTGGCAATATGTGCATAAGTGTGTTCGTTTTTAAACCCAAGTGAAATCTACCTAAGCAGCTGTGTCAGCAATACAATACAGGCGTCTACCAAATGAAGTCACCAAAGTACCTTCATCTTGTGCATGCCGGCACAGCGCCTCTCTAAGTAGCAACAACATCCTGTAGCCAACAACATTTCTGTATCTCTCACTCTTGTCCCTATTGGCGTGGATTGCCCGGCTGGAAAGTCATTAAAATTATCACAAGCTATCAACTCGCACGAATTCACCAGCTCCCAAGATCCGGGTGTTAGCGAAGAATAGCTGAGGCTTTGTGTATCGTACCTACATATATATACATATATGTTATATGTTTGTATGTGTATGCACTTAAATTCGTATGACTAAGTGCCAGTGCTGCTCGGTGTCGATGTATGATTTGTGATAGTGTAAGGTATAAATGGGTCATTTTGAGATTGGCCCAACTTTGGTATATGATGTATGAATGTAATTATGTAAATATTGGGTGGTTCATATATTGACCTACATATATGATCAGGTAATTATTATCAGTGGCTTATTGGGGCAATACGCCCGATTTATATTTCTAATAATACTTTAGTCTTACCATTTTGTGTGGTTACAAATAATTATTTGGGTGGAAAAGTAGACCAAATTATACGATCTTAGGGCAGCTCTGCTAAGGTTTTCATCCAGATATTACACTTTTCATAGTTAGTTTTGAAAATTACTGTTAACAAGATCAAATTAAAGAAAACTAATAATTTTACTATAATTTTGCTTAATTTTTCCTAAATAAATTCGATATAAAATATACCTTTAAAATGCTAAAAAAACGCTTCAAACTAAAAGTGAAAAATAATTCTCCATATAAATTTACGGTAATATTGATTGAAAAATACTTGTTTTATTGTGAGAAAAGGGTTATATGCTGGACATATGAAAAAATGACACAAAGCTATAAAGCTCTTCCCCATCTTGGTTGTGAAATTTAATGCTTGTGGTGTATTAAAGCAGTGAATTACGGCACTTTCCGCAGTTTTCAATATAACCGTTAGATGGGAGTGAGAGTGGTTATTATCTGATTTTACACATTTTTGAATCATATGAAGCACTGCTAAAAAGATGTCTTTACAGCAAGGTTGCTGAAGTTTGCTTCAATGGTTTGGAAATATAAGCATTAAACAGTTTTGAGGGCGACGCTAAGCGCACTTTCAAAAAAATTTCAGTCAACAGATGTCCGCTGTTACCTCGTTCCCTTGTACCAAACTAGTTCGGCATATTAACTTAGTGCTTATACGTACTAATGGCGCCGCATAAATTCTTCTGGTTACCAAGGATTATGGTATATTTGGTATACTCAAGTTACAATAGGACTGGAAAAAGTTACATGCTAACGTACATATACTTACATGGGAAGTGCTACGCCTATTCTCCATCCATTTAACCCATATTATCCCAAGGTGTGATATTACATAGAAAAATGTTTTTTTTCTATGTCTATCTAGTGAGTAGGCTCTAAATAACATGAAAATAAGCTTTTATCAAAAATATTTTCTATACTGGCTGAAATTCAGGACCGCACCTTAAATGGGGCGCTGGGAAAATATGCCTTCGGGTTTTGTATGCGAAGTCGGTTATTATTTTGAATGGTTTTTATTAGTAAATAAAGAATAAGTACACAAAAATTATGATAAATCACAATATATAAGATCAATTATAAACGTAAGCTAAAAATCAAAGTTGATATGAGAGAAAAAAAATTACTTTATGGTATGAAAAGCTTGAGAACAATGTTGATGGAGGCCAACTCCACATTTACTGCATTTGAATTTCGTATTCTTGTGACATTCGCGGCATCGAATTTGAGTTTCGTTTCTAATGATATAGTGTTCCTTCCCATCCAGCCTTACCGAATCTGGCAGCTTACTTTTCGTAGTTAACGGTGTCTTGCCTCCAATGCGTTTTGCTATGGATGTAGAAGGTTTGCCAAGTATCAAATAAGTCTGCACAATGTATCTTGTAAAAGACAAGAAATCATGAGCGTCTTTAGCTTGGCCTGCTGGTGAAACTCGGTATAACTGAAAAGCATTATTAGCACAGGCATTTATGGGGAACATTATCATTTGCCAATACCATCTCTTCAGTCTTATTGAAATTCTATATTTTCCAACATTTTGGTCGAGTCGATCGACTCCGCCCATATATTTGTTATATAATAGATAGCAATGCGGTTGATCTACGTCTACTCTTTTATTGCCGCACCATCTCTTCACCTTACCAATCGGATGAACACCGCTTTCCGTTGAGGCAATAGTTACGATGTTGTTGTCGTTGTAGCGCACTAAAGTCATGTTGGATGATAAATCCGTAATTTGGTGGTGCGAACCCCGTGATGTCTTTTTCATCTCCTTGATGTCTTTTAGCGGGGCACCTTCTGTTCTATTAGCACGTAATGTACCAGTGATAACATGACCCATCTGACTTACTTCGTCTAGTAAACGTAAAGAAGTGAAAAAATTATCAATATAGAAACTGTAGTGGTTATCACTTGGCAGTTTCGAAATCAAATTTGTCACTACAGAGCCTCCAACGCCTAGATTTGGATTGGTGTTACCAGTTTTAGCTCCTTGGTAAGGTTCTCCATAAATAAGATAACCCAATCGTGTACACAGTGACCAAATCTTATAGCCAAAACGTATTGGTTTACCGTGAATATGTTGTTTTGCGCCATGTTTTCCAAAATAAGGTACCATAGACTCATCGATAGACAAATGTTTGTCTCCGGGATAAAACTTTAGCCATCTCTCATTCATAAGATTCCACAGTGGCCTTACTTTTGCAAACTTATCGTCAGAAGGTAGGCGGTTGTTATCGCATGCATGAAAAAAACGTAAAAGCTCTTCAAAACGATTACGAGTCATGCATGATGCAACTCCTGGATGATGAGTGTCAATACTTTGATCCCAGTATAATCTATAGCGTGAAGCGCTATTGTAGCCTGACAAAAGCAAAATACCGATAAAGTTTTTAATTTCTTCAACAGTGACTCGAAAATTGACATGTCCTTTTGCAATTGCATTTTGTTCCGTGCTAGACCGCAGGAGCTCGAAAACTTCTTCGTCAAAAAACATCTCAAAAAAATCTAATGGATTATCCTTATCTAAAACGAAATCAGGTTGCATCGACTCCCTTTCAGGGTTTGCAGCTATATCTTTTTGTCTCCACTTCCTCGTGACAATAGTCTTAGATTTTTTTGCAGGTGGTTCATTTGACTGAGACGCGGACGGCTGTTGTTCCTGTTCATCCTGATTTATAAATGGAATTCCATCTACGGTTTCCAGGACCCCATCTGCTGATGGTAGCTGGCATCGCACCTCAGCTTCTGCTAGTAGTTGCCGACGCGTAAGATTACCTATTTCTCCCGCTTCTTCGCTTCCGCTGTCTTCATCGCTGAAGTCATTGTTTTCAGGTGGTGTGATAAATATATCTGCAGACAGTATATTATGATCATCTTCTAATGCCGATATAATTTCGTGAACGTTCAACCTGTAAATAACAAAACATATAAAAATACGGTAAAATAGTTCTAAATATAGTTTACTGAAGCTGGGAGTACAAGGGCCCGTAGCAAAAACCACGGTGCCTCCTATTCCCAGCGCACCTCAAATGGGGCGGTACACAAAACTTAGTAAAATGAACACATAAAAGCAAATTTTCGTCAAATTCATGATGTTAACTAATAGACTAGTTAAAACTTAAAAAAAAAAACGAAAACGGTAAAATTAATTATAAGTATAAAAAAAGTTTTTACTTACCCTCTCCTGGAATTCATGATGGCTGAAATTCACAGAGTTTAAATAATTCCTGAGAGATAACCGAAAACAATAATCACTTTCAACAAGTTTTAGGTGATAATGACATACGTCAAGAACCCAAATAAATTATAGCCTCTACCAACACAGAATAAAATTTGCGTAATCTGAAACAAAAAAGAAGTGCACCTTAAATGGAGCGCTGGGATAATATGGGTTAATGCATCTTGCGTATTTAGTTATCAACTTATCGTTATTTTAATAATAATTAACAGTGCCATTATATGGGAGGTTATCATCCGATTTCATCAATCTACACACTGTCGGTAGGAGTTTTTATAAAATTTGCTATAGTCAAATTTGGTCATTGTAGCTTTGTTGGCTTAGGAGATATGAGCATTATACATATTAGAGGTCGGAGCTTTGTGGGCGTGCCAAGGAAACTTCCGCAATATAAATTTTGAAAATGTATATATATATTATAAATTATCTTTTTGCATAATTTCTACAAGCTTTGAAATAAAATTTAAAATTTTTAATCCTGAAATAAAACTAAAAAATTACATTTGAGTTCAGTATTAACTATTTGTATTTGATGGGATGCCTTAGTTTTATCTTCTGTTTCCTTTTTATGAAGTGATTTCATAAGAAACTAATATTACCGACCTATGTAATTTATGGAAACACAATATTTTTTTCCTTAGTATTTGCCATAAAACCAAAGTTGAAGGCTTTGCTCACAAGTTTCTCCGATTGCATCTTGACAATCAGACATCGTGAGTTCTTGCTGAAGGATCGTACGGTCAATAAAGAACATTACCTGCTGGTTATGCGCAATTGGCAATCTGTCAGATATGCTCGGATTTAAGGATAAACAAAAATTGGCTTTAGTGCCGTGATAACGTCTCTGTTCTTGCGATTTGTGAGCTTGACATGATCACAAAAAATTACTTATTTAAGTGCTTTGGGGATTGGAAAAAACCCTGACAGTAGCGCAAAATATCTGGGGATGATTACTTCCGAGAAGGGAGCAAAATTGATATTTATGATTGAATATTATCTTTCTTAATAAATACAAAGCTCGCAATACTTTATATTGATCAATGTGTGAGATAACTCACAGTCCACACCAATCAATATATAATCGTATTAGTATATTTCACTCAGCATATCATAATGCTGAATTTTGACTTGTTAGATAACAAGTTTTTGATTTAAATAAAGATAGAACTAATCTTATTTTTCTAAGGAAGGAAGTTTCATCGCATTTTCTCTAGCTATCTTAATGCATTGTAAATATGTTTTTGATGTTTTTGTAATGAAACATTTTATTTTTTTTTACATTCCAAGGGTTTCTAGATAAATAGTTAAGGATAATTGGGGCCCATCATCTTGTTAGTTTCAAATCGTTCCCAAGCAATGAGCATAAATACGTTAATTAATTCTTGAAAATCTTAAAAAAATGTATATACATAAATATTAATGTTTATGGAAAATGCACAATATAAAACTTAGTAACTCATACGCCGTGTAAAACTGGTTTTCTACTCTGAATATAACAAACACACTGGGACAATGAGAACACAATGATGACCGCAAATATGGGTACAATAACATTCGGTTGCAGGCAAATTTAATGCTTTCTCACAGTTCAATATTAAAGCGCTTAAAACAAATTTATATACATAGCTCCTTTTCGACTACACTTGGGTGTTTCCTCACATTGTCGCGGCAACATTTCACTTTGCATGTCTCTCAAATATGGGTCAACCATGGCTAGCATGTAGAGATGGGTCAGCGACCTGAACGTCAAATAAAAATTAATATACTTAAAAGGCTGCAACCACAACACAAGCAATCAAATTCACTGCATATATCATGACACAACAGCAACAACAATAAATATATTTATGGACAAAAAGTCAAGTCAGCTTAATGGCAGCACAAAGTCGGTAGTTAAGCAGGAAGCGTGGTGCGAGCGTGAGCGACATGAAGTGTGATTGCGTGTCTTAACGCCATCTTAACACCCGCAGCGAAGGCGGCAGGCGCCTTAGTAAAGCCAATCTGCCGGTGTAAGACGGCCGCAGTCTGCGACGCAGTGGCAAGCGCAAGTAGCACACTCGCTTTTTAGTTCAGTATTATATATGCGGTAAGAACTTGTACCGCCTGCAACTGCAATATATAATATTTTAAAAATCGCCGCCATTACAGCAACATATGTAGTGGCGTGTCATTAGGGCGTAATGACGGATTTCTTTTTGCCTTTCGTTGCTTTTCGTAAGCGTATGTAGCATATACAGACTGTGGCATGTGGCATGCCTTTGACTTTCCTTCATATCGCTGGTCTCGCTTTCGATCTTACTCTCGTTCTCTGCCTTCGCTCCTAAACCTGGCGTTCAAATGTACATGCTTATCAAACAGGAAGTAAACGTTGCTTGCGGTTGGCAGCTAAGCAGTACTCTGAGGCAAGCGTACGGAAGCTTTGCCTCTAATATTAAATAATTTTCTTTTCCATAGCATGTTTCTAGATTTAATCTAGGTAAGATTTTATACGGTGTATATACCCTTTGCGTTGTAAATGTATGCACAAAATTCACTTTCGCTTGAAATGAAGTTACTCATACGCACTGTAGCACACGCAAGCATTTGCAAAAGCGCTTAGGTAAAAGGCAATGCTTTAATGCTCCTCTGCACGTAAGTCAAATAAATGTTAAGATATATAAGAGAAAATCTACTTTCGCAGAATATTCAAAGCATTTCAATATGCCCGTTGCCAAAGGAGCTTTAATATCGTGTATACTGTTATTAATAAGCAATAAATTTGTTGAAGTTTTCAAAGTGGTTTATGCCAGAAATAATTAAAATTTGTAAAAATGTCATATTAAAATTTTTTCAATATTTACCCCGCAAAGCAACTACCTTACATGTCCTTTGAGTTGAAAATTGTGAAAAACATATTGCTTGAAGAGTTTCATCCTTCTATTGGCCACTTCAGCTGTTTTCCTAGTTTCAAAATAAATAAAACTAAAAATTTACCAAGAATAGATCAGTGACACCTTTGTAGCCAAACCGAGAAACACCCCAACCACATCTGTAAACAAAAATTTGTTTAAATTCTAAAATATCCTTTTCGAAATTGCATAGTCAATAGAATTTTTAGCTCGAACTTTATGCAACACATTTTTTAGTTTGTGACATAAGCACATGTGCACTACAGAAATGAGAGTAAAAATTGCGATAAACAACTGCATAAATTAATTACTCAAAGCGTTATGAACTAATATGCAAATATCGTGCAAATGCAATTATCCTTGTTAATTGATTGTAATACAGGATATGGCTGTGTAAATATGCGACTTAAAAAAGAGATAATAGTAAAGACTTATGTTGACAGGGTGTTTCAAAATTACAATTTCCTTTTCATTTAAAGAGAGTAAATTTTGTAGTGAGACCTAGTCAGTGTTAAGAGATATATAGCTGAAAACTCTTCGAATATTAGTATGAATAAGCTTTGCTTTACTTCTAAATATTATATATAAAATCCTTAAACTATTAAAATGTTTATCTTTTGTGAACGAATGATAAAATCGCTTTATGGCAGATAATAATAATGTTTTAGCGTAAATAGGTCCGATGTCAATGAGTGGCCAGTTGTTTAATCAATAAAACCAGTTAAAAATCAGACCTGGAATCGTAAAATTTTGAGCAAATCTCTTGAACTACAATCAAATTATCAACCAAGCTTGAAACCGAAAAGTTATGAAAATTAGTGAAATCGGATGGTAACCACAAAAAACTCCATCAATAAATCAGTCAGGATACCCTTCATAAAAGCGGGTATCAGGATTGGGCAATGAGCACTGCTCACTTTAGGTAAAAATCGATTTTTCATTTCATCCAAGAATTTGAAATTTGACTTATTAATATCACTATATAAAAATGGGCGAAATGGAATTACAAGAACGCATACTTTCCATTTTCTTTGATTTTACAGTCACAAATCATGCTCCAAAAAAGATATCGAAACGTAAAACGCACAAGTAGTGCTTTTAGAAAATTTTACGCCTAAATTTTTAAACAACAATATCGAGAAAACTCTGGGAAAAAATATTGAAATTCAGTGAGCACATTTTCGCGAAAATACTGTGTTCTTGTACCAATGGAGTGAAATCGAGTCAATACTTCCTTTAACCTCCATATACCTAATATAAACATTTTTGTACTAACAGTTGACCTTATGTCGTATAGGTCTTTTTATAAAACAATTTGTTTTTCTTAAAAAAGTGATTAGCTATTAATAAATATCAATTTCGTTCCCTTCAAGGTAATTACCCCAGATAATTGTCAGTGTTTTTTTCCAATCCTCAAAGCACTTAAAAAATAATTTTTTGTGAGCTTGTTTAACTTCTCAAAATGTGGAGATTTCATTTTCTAAATTGTAGCGTAGGGTCGTCCTTTCATGGGCTCCTTTAGTTTCGGGAAAAAAAGTCTCATCGGGTCTTTTTTGTGCCGTTTTTGGCCAAACGTTGGCGCACAGGCAAAGATGCGTGAACAGAAGTGTTATCCTGACGCAAAAGTAAATTTTTGCTCTTCCAGAAATCCGAGCGTTTCTGGTGGATTGTTTCGCGAAAATTGTATATAACTAACAGGTTATATTATTTATTGATGCTTAAGCGAGACCTCATGATGTCCGATTGCCAAAATCCAATGGAAAAGGCCTGGTACAAATCCTTCATATTCGACCTAACTTGGCGCGTTTTTGATTTTGACTCATTAGGTTAATTAAGCTTAGGTTTCCAAGTCATAACCGTAAAATTAAGATGTCTCACCACTAAGGACGCTCTGGAGCAGACTTGGGTCGTCGAGGACTGTCGTCAACATCTCATCTGCAATGTCAGTGCGACCCTGTTTTTGGTCGAAAATGAGCAAACAATGAGCATAAACCTAAGACGAATCAAAACTCGTCCAAGTAGCTGTTCAAAATTAACTAAGCATTCAAAATGGGCGGCATTGTCAACATAAGAAAGAAATATGAGTACCAGAATAAGGCAACAAATGGAAAATCGAATACACATAGCAAGCGAAATTTTTGTACAAACCGTACACACAAGTCTAGTCTGATTTTCTCTATTCTACCAGACTTTATGTTAAATATTGTATTCATATATTTTCTTGGAAACCTTTTCTCGGGTATACTTGAGTAATGGCAAAATTAAGTCTACGAGGTGTGTTCAAAAAGTATCGCGAATCGTAACTGACAGTTTTCTTAGATTGCAGGGGCGTGGTGCATCATGAGTTCTTGCCACAGGGACGAACAGTCAATATGGAAAAATAACTGCAAGTTATGCGCAATTTGCACGAAGCAATCCGCCAGAAACGCCCGGATTTGTGGAAGAACAAAATTGGCTTTTGCACCACGATAACGCCCCTGCTCACACACATCGTTGCTTGTACGCGACTTTTTGGCCAAAAACAACACACTAATGATGCCTCCCTATGACTTTTTCTTGTTTCCTAAACTGAAGAGGCCCATGAAAGGACGACGTTACGCTTCTCTTGACGAGATAAAGACGGCATCCAAGGAGGAGCTGAAAATGATAAAAAAAAATGATTTTTTGAAGTGCTTCGAAGATTGGAAAAACCGTTGGTACAAGTATATACATTATCCTACCTTTTGTACATGTCATAAAGTGATTTCTATGTATTTTGACTTTACAGCTTTTAATTTGATATTTTAATGGCGATAAGTGGATTATTAAGCATAGTTCGATTGGATTCTTTGGATTCTCGTATACCCAATAAATTAAGTTTGGCTTTTTAGGTGGAGTTTATACTCGTTTATCTTATTTAAGTTAATTAGTTTGATCTGAATATAAATATTTCGGACACGAACTAAGTAACTACTAAGTGTGCGATCTATAAATGTGTATGTAAATAAGTTAACAGTACATCAAACATTATTATAATCCTTTCACCATATCGTCGAATAATGACTCTTGAATTGTTTTGCAATATTCGTTAGTATACAGTTTTGCCAACACCGGGGAATATGCTTTTACCTCAAGAAATTGCATTTATTAGTTTTTGTTTTTTTTTTTTTTAAATAGGGGATGAAATCAAAAGCCGAAGTCTGGAGCTTCATTCCACAAAACCTAACTTATTCCTTATTCTAATTAAGTATTCATATACATTTTTTTATTTGACATAATCTTTATAATTATATTATATTTGCATTTCAACCACCCGTTACATGCGCTGAATTTGCATGTTTTAAAATGTTTATGTGTTTATTGATTTTTTTCCTGTTTATTTTTTGTTTTTGCCTCAATTGAAACAATGCAACATTATTTCATTATGCAAATTTGTTTGCAAGTGAAGCATACCAATGCAGCAAAGCGGGAAATTAAAATTGAAAAAAACTAAAAATTATATATTTGAAATACCTACACACTCTCGGCAAAAGATAACTGGAACGAGCACACGTGTGTGTAACGCAGCAACTCTATTCAATTACAACACTTTACAACTTTTATCGCTTTGGTTCAATTTATTAACTGCATAAAAATTAAATATTTGTAAGCAATGGTTATCCTTGTAGTTCATGAATTGAGAGATTTGTGAAATGTAACATATCCTTCGCTGACCTTTCATTTATTCAACTGCATAGCGACAAGTGCATATACACAAACACCCTGATGTGTGTATGGGAGGCGAATTGTGTCAACTTTACTTTGCGACTATTCATTTATACATATATGCTTACATATACATATGTATATTTACATTTCCATTTACAGCTATCTCAATGCGTAAGGGACAATAGTAAATTGCATTTATGCATATTCTCACATATTTGCTATTTTGCATTTGCATTTTGCCACAAAGCCTTAAACCTTTCTGCACCATAACACATATTATTACGCTTACTTAGCTGGCAGTTGCAACATTGTTGCAGCAACATTACACTTTGCTTGTTGTTTTCATGCTTGGCTACGCAGTGAAAATAGGCATGCTGGCACAAATTCGCTTAAGTATATTTACAATATACACCCTGTAGTTTGGCTTATATACCATACATGTATATATGTAAATAACTTAATATTATTATATACATATATACGTTTATTGTATTTGCAATTCATTATTAACAACATTATGGTTATTATTATGATTACAAATATAAGCCTCACTCATTCGCAACGTTGTTGTTGTTTTTGTTTTCCAACATTATCTTGTATTGTTTTATTATCTGCTTGCCACAGCCGGCAAAATAGCTTGCAAGTAGGCAACACATGCAAATAATTGCTGGGAAATATACATGTTTACATTCCTAGTCCAACAAAAAGTATTCGTACGTTTGCAAACTGTTAACTTTATTTTAACGGGTGATCCAAATAGTGGTACTTTTCAACAGCATTTTTGTGAAAGATTTCGCGTAAGAACAACAAGCTGTTATATTATTTTTTTTTTTCAATATTATTTGGAATCTGATCATGCAAGGGCTTAAGCCTGAACAAAGTTTACTAAACGTTCACTTTTATTACGAAAACTAACGTTTCGCGTTTCTCTTAACTTATGGTCAACTAAATTGACCTACTGAGCATACTTTTCGCAACGAAATCCTCCATCTTGAGACTCCGCACTCATTATTGGATAATAATTGACCGAATAGCCGTAGCTGAGAGGACCGAGAATTCAGCACTGTTCGCAGCAACTCGTACTGACGGATAGAACGACTTGGCGCATTTTACGTCGAGATCTTAAATTGAAACCGTACAAAATACAGCTTGAAACAGAACTGAATCCGCTCGAACTTCCCAAAGGACATCGCTTCTCTCTGTGGGCTCTTGAAAAGTTCCAAGAAGATCCGACCAAATTTTGTTCAACGATGAGGCCCATTTCTGGCTCAATGGATATGTAAACAAACAAAATTTCCATCCAGAAAAAACAAGGTTTGTGGGCCGGTGGAATCATCGGTTCATATTTTTTCAAAATTAATGCCGGAGAGAACGTAACCGTCTAAGACAACGCTGATAACACTTCGGTGACAAGATAATTTCACGTTTTGAACCGGTCGATTGGCCACCAAGATCATGTGGTAATACCGTAAGACTTTTTCCTGTGGGAATAAGTAAAGTCCAAAGTCTATGTGAAAATCTCGCTTCGATTCATGCCTTGGAGCAAAACATCATGATGTCATTCGCCAGTTACCAATCGAAATGCTCGAACGACTCTTGGAAAATTGTACTCAATTAATGAAGCATCTGAAACGTAGCAGCGATCAACATTCGAAAGATATAGTTTTCAAAAATTAATTGCGTAGAAATGTCTTTTCGAATGGTAATAAACATTTTCCATTAAATTCAAAGCTTCTGTATTTCTTTTAAGTATGAAATCTCGAAATGTAGCAACCCTTGATCGAGGAAACTCTAATAACTGGAACTGAAAAAGTTTTTAGAATCACTTTTTCCATTGTCTATCTATATTAAGACCGTTTCAAACAGTGATATATGTAGATACTCTCCTTGAACTCTTCCAGTGACAATACTCACTGTTGATCAATAGACAAATAAATTTTCAAATATTTTAATTATTAAAATCTCAACAACATAAATAGAACAAACAATCCGACAAAAAGAAATATGGCATACTAATTTTAGGAAATAATTATAGAGAAAAGAGAAAATCATCTAAATAAGGGAAACTCTTGAAATACTGTCGGGTTTCAGTATGAAAGTTTCTCTGTTCAATATCCTCAGGCAGTGAAAGAAAGAATAACGTTCCGTTCATCTCTTCTGTTGTGCTACTGAATGGCTGAACTTTACGTGAGCTTACTAACCAAACACCGTAAACAAGTGCTTTCGCAAAGTCCTTCTGCACAAAATTGGGGAACTAGCTCTTATAAAATATAATACCTACACCACATTTGGGCTGAAAAAATCGATAAATGAAAAACTCCGCCTTCAGGAACTTTTCTAGTAATAGAAGGTTTAAGTTAAGGGTTAAACAATACAAATTATGCTTAGTCATGGACTACAATCGTTAGAATCAACCGTAGGCACTATTTCAAGCAGTAAATACTATGGAGTCATCTGAGAATGCGTAATATTTGGTCATAATAAGCTCTTTACGGGATAATTTTTAATTAAATGGCTGTATATGACCGTTTTCGTGATCTTATATAAAACCCCTACCCTACAAAGCTGACCCTATACTATATATTCGATTCACATCTTCAAGAGCAAATATATTAATTTTCTTTCCAGATGCTTTAATGTTACTTATGACCCCACCATCACTTAGAATACCACACGGTTCCATTAAGGTATATTTTCCACTCTCTTTCTTCAAGTATGTATACATGTATGTGTCTGAGCATTTATTTGTAAATATTTACATACTAATGCAACCAACTGAAACTTGACGATGACGTCTACGTGTTCGATTGCATAATTGGATGATGATGTAATTATTTGCTTGGTCGGCAAACGCTTGAATGCCTCCGCACACACGCTCTTGCTGGTCAGGCAGCATTTAACTTGGCAAATACAAATCCAAATGCAAAGTAATGCTAAGGTGATGATGCAGTGCAAACGGTCTAATATTTTAATGTGTATGTATATGTGTATGTATGTATAATTATGCAAATACCGTTACAACACATTATTCATGTATATATTGGAATAACAAAATTACATACTTATTTTATGTATTTTCTTTATATAGTTAAATACTTATAGTAAATATATACATACGAGTACATAAGTACATACGTATTAACGTTTAAATACTTACATTAATAATGCTTGAGTAATTGTTTACACTGAACGCTCTCTAATAAAATGCTTTGTAAATTTGCCTACGCACATACATACATATATGGCACATACATAAGTATATATTCACAAATATATTCATCTATCACAAAATTCTAATGCCATCTTGTGGTCAATTCTTGTAATTACTCTCCGATACACTTAGTGTTGTTGCTAACTACATTTTATCTACGCAATAATTAAATATTTAATAACTGCTTTGTTGCTTTATTTGTAAGTACATACATTACATATTTATTCATAACCGCTGTTACTATGCTGATGAATTCCATATAAGATTGCGGTTATTGGCAGCAATTAGTGGCAACACTCTGTGGCCGCAAATTAAACGATTTATGATTCACAATAGAAGAGCTGCCTAAATTTATTAACTTGAGCAGAATTATTATAAAAGAACTTAAATGGAATGAGCACTAAAGATTTTACTTTTTTTATTTTGAAATGTTAATATGACGATGATTGTAGTGTTTTATTTTAAAGTATTTAAGCAAAAGTAGATATTTATGCACATTCTAGAATCTAAGATGCTTTCGAACGCCCTGCACCCCCCCTGAACTTTCCTACCTAGTGGGGATAAAACGAACGAAACTCGAAAGATATTTCCAAATAATTTACGAAAGCTACAAAATGGCATTTAAGCAATTTTGTGTATTAATGATATTCTCTTGGAACTATTTTGTACTTAAATAGTCATACAATTCAATACTTCTAGAAACATGTTTTAGATATATTAATGAGGTGAAGTCCCTTATCATTACGAAGAACGCAATGATTTTAACTATTATTATTATTATTTCTCTTTGAAAGCTGAAAAAACTGACAAAGGTTACGGGCCATATCAGCTTGTTGAATGGCGCAGCATACGAGGTATAACAATTAAGTAATGAGACTGATTCCTTGAAACCCGTATATTTGAAAATTATTCTACAACTTTGCCATCCCCTTCAAAGTAGTCCCCTTGGTCAGCTATACAGCGATTCTAGCGCGTTTTCCATGCTTCGTAACATTTCTGGAACGCTTCGACTGGGATGTCCACGAGTACCCTCGTCACGGCCGCCTGGATGTCCGTAATAGACTCAAAATTGGTTCCTTTGACCACCGATTTTGTTTTAGGAAACAAAAAAAATCACAGGGTGACATGTCGGGCGAATAAGGCGGCTGTTGCAACACGGCGATCCCTTTAGAGGCCAAATACTGGGACACGTTGAGGGCGGTGTGGCACTGGGCGTTGTCGTGATGAAGGATCCAGTTACGAGTGATGTCTGGGCGCACCCTGTTGACTCGTTTTCGCAATCTTTCGATAATTGGCAATAATAGACTTGATTCAGAATTTTCCCCGGTGGAACGAATTCTTTGCGAACGATTCCACGGCAATAATCATCGTTTTCACCCTCGATTTGCTTATGCGAGCTTTTTCGGGCAGGGGGCGCGAGGAGGCAACCATTTTGAACATTGCCCTTTGGTTTCCGGGGCTAAGAGCACTATCACCATACACTCTTACAATTTTAGCGTACATTTCCGAAGCTGTTTCGCCCAATCTGGCGCAAAATTTATCGCGACGCGTTGCTCTTGATTTCATTTTTCCATTTTCGTGACAAGCACTACAAACACACGTCTACTCAACTTGACGCAGCAGGCGTCAATGGAGGTATGCCGGAAAAGAAAAAGGGAATTTCAAGGTCATAGGTTTCCCACAAACACGGCAATAAAATCAGTCTCATTATTTAATTGTCAAACCTCGTATAACGTTCTTGTGAAATGACATTTAGGGTACTCACAACCCGTCATAAAGCATCGTGAAATCATGAAATTATAAATTTTTACACTGGTTTAAAAAAAAAAATGTTGTTCGATTATACACTTACAATTCTCAATGCTATATTTTCGGATCGTTATAATTTATAAGTTTATGTGAAACCCATATATGTTTTTTACTATATATGTTTGTTTTTATTTTGGGTTGATTGTTCATACATGCTGAAATTTCTCAATAGTTTTTGAGAATATAAATATTTTCTGGGATGCGTGTTTGTGTAATTATTTTAAATATTTCACTTCAAAATCAACCAATTGCCTGTACCTCGAATATTTTACTTTTCCGAAAAAGCGACGGCGAAATAGCGAAACAAAAGAGAAACGCGTGACAATTCGAATGCGGTCTAATAGCGTGATTCTGTAACCAGTCTCTAGTCTCTATTTGAGACATTTTGAGACAAAGTATCAATTTGATACTAGTTACTATTCACTAAACAGTCTCTAGCGTTAGTCTCAAAATATTGAGACCTGGTAGTTAGCTGGTCACAAAACTAAAAAGAACTCTTGCTGCCATTTTCAATGTACTGAATAGAGATCATCATCGAAAAGGTTAAAAATAAATAAATTTTACATAAATTTCGTAAATATTATGAAACAAAGTCAACATATATTTTTATTTTTATTGATAATTATGTTTTTTGACTATGTTATAGGAAAGCTAATATTAGTTATCGACATATTTATTATCCTTCAAGTGTAAAAACATCTCTGAATAATGAAATGTAATAGATTTTGAGACTGTCACTTACAGAATAGCAAAATCGTCTCAAGTCTCAAAAATTGTCTCTAACTCAAAATCTCAAATATTGAGACTTGATACTGTCTCATGTTACAGAATCGCACGGTAATTACCTTAATCTCTTTATTCTAGTTCAACTAGTTGCTTATATCATGTTCAGACCGACACTTAATCACACGATTTTGGCTGTTGAATGGATTATCCCACTAATCTTAAAAATTTATCAAGATTTTGCCATACAAAAATGACAGTTCCCAATCACTTCATTGAAATAATTTGAAACTGATTCACACTAAATCTCTCTGAGCGACTCTGATTTTGCGCAATCTACTTGTCAGCACTGGAAATCTGTTACATTATCACAACTGATTTAGACGCTACAAAGGGAAAAAATGTAAACAAACAAATTTTTTTTTAAAGTATTGAATAATTTCACCTGAAAATCGACTTAACAAATGAAAAAATGCTTCCATTATTTTTATTATATAGAAAATATTAAAAAAAAGACAGCTTTTATTTCAAAATACTATATGACAATCTTTTTTTTTGATAAATATTAAGCGATGTGAGTTCTTGAATCACAATAACAGCTGTTTTTTGATCTTCTTAACGGCATTGAGAACACAGTTGGGTTATGAAATGCTTAAATGTAATCTAATCTTTTAAATTTGCGGTCTGAACATGGTATTAGGTGAGTAATTCATTTTGTTAACTTATAGTAATAGATTAAGGTAAGTATTTTTTATATTATTAGAGTAAGTAAGTGAAATGAAAACTTTATAATTCAAATATAATATTTCAAAAATATATTTAGTTTAAACTTAATTAAAATGTCGTTTGTTTTAGCTGTGGACATAAGTCACTTGATGCAACAAATACATTATGTTAGACCGCCGAGTGATTTGGTGATCTATTATGCGTTCAAAACTAGTTTCTATGATGTATAAAGCATGTTTTTACAAAACCATTACTAAATAGGCTTAAAGGTGCCATAAATTGGGTAGTCGAAAAAGTATTTTCGTATTTCTATTCAATATAAATCGAAAATCCAGAACAGAAGCGAGCGAACCATTGTTGTGCTATGCGAACTGATACAACATCGTCTCTGTAAACTTCACAAATCTCAATGGTTGCTGGCGTTGCCATTTTTATACAAAAATTTCAAAATATAGCGAACTCTTTATTATTTTCACATCACTGTAACTTTCTTTCAACTTCCCTGAATTTATGTTTTTTTGCTTGAATGAAGCTTAAGCTTTCACCTTTCCAACGGTGTATGGTACATGATACAATGTGATTGGTAGCACTGGAGATATACGACTGCAACGACATCTATTAACATAACACGAAAATACTTTTTCGACCATCATACCAGACACGCTTATTTACATTTAATACGGGGTTTTCCAATAAGAATGAGTAATAAAAATGCACGTTCAATATTAACTTCTTAAGCTTGAAGAGAATCTAGTTTATTGCTAAAGGCCAATGACTTCAAACCCCATAAGAAGCGTTATATCACAACTTCATGTGTCACAATTTCGTCAAATATTGCGGCCATAAAAAGTTGGTTATCATCGATCTGTATTCATTTCAAAGAATAACAGACCGATGATTCCAGCAGACTAAAAACCACACCAAACTGTCATTTTAGGTGAATGTAATGGTTACTGATAAATAATTTGTAGAGTAGATTTCTTTTGGTTTTGTTTATTCACCGCACCGCTCAGATGAAAGTGAGTCTCATCGGAGAAGATGTTTTTCTTTAAAAAATCGTTATCGTTTCAAGTTGTTCCAAGGCAAAATTAGCAAATATCCGACTTTCACGGTGGACCAATGTTCTTAAGTGATAACAATTTTATACGGATTGAAGCTCGAATCCTTTTTCAAGATCCGCCAGGTTGTGGTTTGAGATAATCCCAACCTCAGCATTTCTGCATTATCTTATTTTTGCATTTCTTCTGATACCAATCGTTCGATTGTTATATCCATACAAAACTTTTTTGTACTTCACTACCGCATTGTTCAGTTTAAACCATGTTCTAACGCTCAGTCTAAATTGTCTTACACATTACTTAGGTTGATTAGAGTTTCAGATTTTATTACACCGGTCAACAGGATTTTTAGGTCTGATATCTACGTGTTAAATTTTAGCTCCTCCTATAACAAAAATAAGGAAAAAAAAAAAAATTCCGGTTAAAATTTGCTTTCGTAGAAATTAGAGCAATTTTTCGATTTTTAAGCAGAAATGACTGATTTTTTTATTTTTTCTACTAAAGTCGTTTTTATTCAGGATGTGTGATGAACAATAATATATAAATGTAAAATATCAAGAAATTACTGTCTAAAAGTGAATATTTTTTGTATTTCTTTTATGCTGATATGAGCTCTCTCGTATTAAACCCCAAATATAATCTCCCATCTTATTCTCGTTGTACTGCACTTGATATCGACGTTCAAAGTCCATCACATCTTGGTGAAAACGTTCTCCTTGCTCCTTGGGGTAGGCCCCCATGTTGTCTTTAAATTCTTCCAGATGAGAATGTAGCATTTTTTCAACCAATTCTGCATAGTTACTAGCTCGACGATTCCCCAGAAAACCACCAACTACTGCTTTAAAACTTTCCCAAGCTCGTTTTTCACAAACATTGAGAAGCTTCGTAAAGTCATTACTCTTCATTATTTGTTAGCTTCAGATAATTTCGGGAAAAAGCCCCTTAAGTATTCGAGCGCTTCAGAGTTTGGATCCAGTGCTTTTACGAATTGCTTTATTAACCCTAATTTTATATGTAGCGGTGGCATTAAAATGTTTTCAGGCTCTACGATTGGTTCCGACTTTACGTTATGTTTTCCAATCTTAAATTCGACGCGATCAGGCCATTTATGCTGTTGATAATGTACTGAGTCAGCTTTGCTGTCCCATAAATAAAGGTGACAAGGGTATTTTGTATATCCACCTTTCATTCCCATAAGAAAACCAACCATTTTAAAATCACCGATTACTGGCCATTGGTATTCTGTGTATTTAGTATGATTTTTACACTGTCATAACTTTCTTTCAACAATATAGAGTGCGCTAGAGGAAGACTAGGCACTACATTTATGTTATGGAGCAGAACTGCTTTTAAGCTGTTCGAAGAGCTATCGATAAAATGCCAACATTCAGATGCTACGAATGGTATTCCAATTTCATTAAATAAATCAGTTACGTTGTTGCAGTAACAAATACCGGCTTCTTTTGTGAAAAAACATGAAAATGTCTTATGACGCTCTCTTTGATCAGTTATTTTGACATCATCTTGAAGTAAGTTCCAGCTTTAGGCTGGACTTCAGAGCTATGTATCTGATCTTGAACGCACCGCACAGGCAAATTTTCATCATGAGGTATCGGAGATGATGATGCAGCAAGATCTGGATAAAAAATCTTTTCTGCATTTTCACCAGATCGACGCTTACTTGGTTAACCATACAAAATTAATCTTCGATACCAAACTAGAAATAACAAAATTACAAGGGTCTAATTTAAATTTGCTCCACAATTTTAAAAATCATAAATTTTGATTTCTTACCTTCTAAAGTATTTTTACAATTAACGCAGGCGAAAAGGGGTACTCAATTTTCATTTTGGTTACTGACTTTTAGGTAAAAATAGGCTTTGCAAAGTTTCAAATTTGTTGATAAAGCAAATTTTTTACTTCTAATTTTAATAAATTCGCCGCAAATAAAACAGAATGAATCAACATCATTTTTACACTGACTTAATGCCATTTTTTAATTGAGTAATACACTAATACTGTTGTTGCAGCTACAATAAACAGGTTAACATTCACTACTGTGCCTCTTACAAACAATAATACTGTTTACTTTCGGGATAAGCAAAGTGCTGCATCTTTGATTTATGAAATAAATTAAAATATACTTATCGATGTAGATTAGCCCAAAGCAAACTTAAAAAACTAAAGATTATTATTTAAGTGTTTTTCAATGTCTAGAATCAGAAATTCAAATTTTTCGTTGACAGGTGTTATAATTAATTTTGATAACTTTTGGTTCTGGTTCAGTGACTTAACAGTTCCAAGTAAATACATACATATGTTTCGGATAAGTTAAAAATATGACCCTAAGCTGATTATATGAGCTTGGTTCCAGCACTGTTTTTTGCCTGTTTTTTATTGAGCAAGTTATTTGGCGAGTAGTGAGATTAATTAATTTTAAATTTATATTTAGCTCAAAAAGTTATTTTTCATGACACTTAATGGCAGAGTTCGTCAACATTTTTTTATAATTTTTCAAATGCCTGAAGATTTATCTCGTATATCTAGAAGCAATAAATAAGCAATCTCGGGAGCTTTGCTTTTTCACCTCTCCTTCCATTTTGTTAATATCTTGTATGCCCGTCTGGCTGTATATACTAAAACTAGTTCCCTCGTTTTTGACCTATTCATCTGAAATCCTATATACATTCTTTTCCCAGAAGAAGCTGCCGGATTTGCCGAACCCGACAATATCATAACACATATTACTATACAATCAAGTTGTTTTGGCGAAAACGGTATAATCTTGCTATCCTAATCTCCTATGATCCTAACCTCTCGCTACGATAAAAACTGAGCGACACACTATACATCAAAATAAAAAACTTCTTATATCCTTTTAAACTATAAAACATGCAAATGTGAAGTTGAGTTGTATCTCAAATTCATATCCTTAATCTCGCTGTGTTTCTCCTACCAAATCCAGTAAGCATTTATTATTAAAATCTCTTCATGCCCATTGCACAATCGAACAGTTTATTGAATTGTAAATAAGTTTGCGAAAGCATTTCATTCATATATTATTGCATTGCGCTATTATTCCTGGTTTATATGGTATGTTATTTCTTTCATTGAACAATTGAATTCTCGGTTATTCCTTCATATGATCTTATTTACTTTATACTCGAGCGTTTGCTTTGTTGCACAATGGGCTAGCACATATATACAATATGATGAATCAACGTATAACTTTTTGATGCGTGTGTGTGTGTGGTGTGCTTAAGGAGTTGTCTCATGAGTGCACGTGTGCTCAGCTAGTGAATTATTTCAATTCACTTAGTATATAATCAAAGACTGGCTTTTAAATGTTTCAGTTCGACAAATGCAAATATGCCGTTACCTACGTTACCTCGATGCATTTACCCGAACATACATAAAGTTTGTTTATATTTCTCGTATTTGCATGCACTTTGCATTTTAAGTGCACCACAAATACATGTGACTGCGAAGTTATACATATATATGTAGAAGTATGTGTGTGTTTATATAAAAATACAAATTTACTTGCAAGTGCATTTTCAACCGTTATTATTGTTGCTGTAGTTGCATTTCGTCAATCAATTCGCAGCTAGTGCATTGCTTCTTACACATAAACACACATATCAACTTCTCTCTTGCTTTCTACAGCCTTCTCCTCCTTACATCACATGCTGCGGTGTGAAAATGTCATGTTTTAGGCTCGAATAAATATCTAAAAAGTATATTGCACAATGCGCTTTTGCACGTAACTACACTGTCAAGCCACGTGCTGTGTTTCAATACATTCACGCACACACATATGTACATATGCCAACACATTTGTTTAGAGTATATCTCCATTTGTAGTAGAATTTATCTCTTTTAATTTCAGCAGCATTTGCAAATAACCGAATTTCAGCAATGGAACGGTACTATCTTAGCTAAGGAATCGGCATAACGGTAAAGTTGCACTGTATATATATATAAATGTATGTTTGCGTGCCTGAAAGTAGGCTTTATTTGCTTTTAAGTCATTGCATACGAAATATCTCCGCAAATATTTATGTGCAAAGCCTTTCGGATTGCACGAAATTATCCGGTATATTGGAAATAAGAGTAATATATTTTATTTAAAATTTCTATTCAAACTCACATGACTTTGTGAATGTAAGGCCACTTGTATTTGTACACGTATAGTATTCTAAATAAAAGGCAAATTTTGCAGCCTGCTGAAGTGATACTATATGAGGTACATATGTATAAGATATTAGGGTGATTTACAAAAGATATTGCTTTATTCTCTATATAAAATCATTAAGTTTGAAAACTACCCATCAACCACCGGTTTATTCAGCTATGCCCGAAAGTTATTGTAGAAAATTTTGATGCAAGGCTCCAATGGCTTTCGTTATAAAATTTTCTGACGGCAAGTCAAACCAACCCAAAGCATCGGAAATCAAGTTGTAATACCAATACATAAAGCTGGGTGATAGGTTCCATGTAGACGCTAGAATATTTTTACTTACAAGGACTGGCTTTCACTCTGACCTCCACATTGAGTTTCTACATCACTTTGCTATTCAAAATTACTCAAAGGACCTTATAAAAAGTACCACCGGTGTTTAAAGCGCTACTCATCACGCTACCAATGGTGCCCCGGAACTTGCTCCTAACTAATGTAACTAACATACGTCGTCTGCGTAGGCTATGATTTTGGTGCTCTTCCTTCAAATTTTTCCAAACTGTACGCATTTTAATTCACCTTAAAGGAGCATTTTGTTCAAGCAGCTGTAACCGAGGCGCTGCAGAATATTCCTATAAATGACATTAAAAATTAATCATACGGTGGTTGATCATTTCAAACATTGTTTACGAGTATGAACAAAATATCTTTCGAACATAATATAATATACATTTTATTCTATATCCATAAAGTTCGGTTATTTTTAATACACAACTTATAATACAATATATGTTTTATATATTATTATTTTTATTTTTTACAAGGAACTTGATCCACCCTAATGTGAATATAATCCAATTAAAAAAAAATATATATGAATTTCCAAATACTGTTAGAGAAACCGAAATTGATCATTTGTTGTACTGAGGATATTTTTAATGAAGACATATGTATAGTAAAATACTTCGTAAAGTTGTGGTCTCCAACGCATGCTATGCATAATTGAAAATTGATTTCTTATTTTTATAAAAATATGGATGAAAATATGTATCATGAATATTTATTAAAATACTGCAAAACATTCTTGAAACGTATGTATTCTTCTTTATTGGCGTTGGAACCGCTTACGCGATTATGGCCAAGTTAAAAACAGCGTTTGATGACAGGAGATCTTTCGTCTTGCGCTCGTTCATTGCCAGACCCATTTGCTTTGCTTCCTTGTCCAGTGTGGAGAGAGCAGAACTAACGACGCGGGTGTTGAGGCCAATGATATCAATATCATCGGCATACGCCAGCACCTGATCGTACCTGCTCGATTAAATTCTGCAGCTCGAATTATTTTCTCCAGCAGCAGGTTGAAGAAGTCGCACGATAAGGGGTCGTCTTGTCGGAAAAATCGTTTGGTATCGAACGGCTCGGAAAGGTATTCTCTGATCCTGACGGAGCTTTTGGTGTTACTCAGCGTCAGTTTACACAGCCGTATTAGTTTTGCGGGGTTACCAAATTTAGACATCGCGGCATAAAGGCAGCTCCTTTTCGTGCTGTCGAAAGCACCTTTGAAATCGACGAGGAGGTGGTGTGTGTCGATTCTCCTTTCACGGGTCTTTTCCAAAATTTGGCGCATGGCGAATATCTGGTCGTTTGTTGATTTGCCAGGTCTAAAGCCACACTGGTAAGGTAGAATCAGTTTGTTGGCGGTGGGTTTTAATCTTTCACAAAATATGCTCGATAGAACCTTATACGCGATGTTGAGGAGGCTTATCCCACGGTAGTTGGCGCAGATTGTGGGGTGTCCCTTTTTGTGGATTGGGCAGAGAACATTAATATCCAATTGTTGGACATGCTTTGGCTGACCATATTTTACAACGAAGCTGATGCGTGCTCCTTATCAGTTCTTCGCCGCCGTGTTTGAATAGCTCAGCCGGCAATCCGTGGACCCCGCCGCTTTGTTGTTCTTCATTCGGGTAATTGCTATTCGAACTTCTTCATGGTCGGGCAATGACACGTCTGCTCCATCGTCAAGGGAATCGGATTCGCCTTCTCCTGGTGTTGTACTTTCACTGCCATTCAGCAGGTTGGAGAAGAAGGCTCTATAATTTTAGTATACTTTGGACATCGGTCGCTGGATCACCTTTGGGGGTTCTACAAGAGTATGCTCCGGTCTTGAAACCTTCTGTAAGCCGCCGCACTTTTTCGTAGGATTTCCGAGCATTACCGCTGTCGGCCAGCTTATCAAGCTCTTCATACTCTCGCATTTCGGCCTCTTCCTTTTTCTTTCTGCGTCTCGCTTTCCTCTTTAACTCTCGGTATCTATCCCCTACCGCACTCGTTGTGGTCGATCGTACCGTTGCGTGGTAGGCAGCCTGTTTTCTATGCGCTGCGACACGCAATCCTCGTCGTACCAGCTGTTCTTTTGTACTTTCCGAAAACCAATGGTTTCGGTTGCAGCTGTACATAAGGAGACAGCCAGGTGGCTTGATGAATTTTCTTATGCTGGAATCTGGTACTACATATAACCATATTTCGGGCCCCGGCGAAATCGATCAGTCTCAATCGATTTGAAGATGTTTCGTCGTGGAGGCTGAATTTGTTGACCGTTGTGCCAAAGTTACAGTCTTTGCCCACCGTGGCGTTAAGGTCACCAAGCGCAAAAATCATAGGAGGCATCTGTGATCACATCGGTCTTCTCTTCCGTCGGGGCGTGGGCGCAACTCGCAGAACCTTCCTCACTTTGCGTATGTACATACGATATATATCGTTTGGGAAGATTAAAGCGAAACAATTGCCAAAATATTAATAATTGAGAAACTATGAATTACGAATATTTATGTGCTTAAGAACATAAAATAAAAAAAAATATATATCTATTGGGTAAAAAAATAACGAAATACTTTCTTATCTAAGAGCCTTTCATTCTCAAATACTTAGCCAAAGAATGCATTCACAAAATAACCCGAGCTTTTGTTCCTTCAAATAATAGGCTGTAATCAAACCAAAATCTGTTAGCTTAAGATTTACTTTCGAAAATCGACCATTATTAAATTAGACCAACGTGTTTTGATGTGGGTCAGTAGCAGATATCGGAATGTCATGCAAAGGGTTTATCTGAAAACTTATGGGGTTACTAAGTTTTTATGAGTTCGTAACAAAAGTGAATGAAAATTCCTTAAACGTAATACTCATTAACAAGCACTACTAAAGAAAGTAATTTATAATTACTACAATCCCAATATTACAAGATAATTTCTTCGAATTAGGTTGACTCTAGCTGTAGCCGTTTGGCTTATTTTCTCACTATACATCTTTATTATCTCCAACTGTAATTAAAGTAAAAAGGAGTGGGCCAGAAACCAAGATTGGCATTTCTAGTAAATATATTAGGTAGTCGGAAAAGACTTTTCGTATTTCTTATAAAACTTCAACTTATTTTTTTTTTACAGTGAACTTTAATGAACCAAATATGTACCAATAGGTCGACCACTTTTTGCCATTTACCTTTAGAGACTTTATTCCATCAGTGTAAAACTTTTCTGGTTTCTTGGCGAAAAACTGCGACAAGTAATTTTCATAGGTTGTTCATCAGTTCTGGCCGTTTCTTTTTGAGTGCTTGCTTTAATCTCGTCAGTTATTGACAGTAAAATGTAGAGTCAATCTTTCGACCAGGCTGGACCAGCTCACAGTAGATGATTCCTTTCCAATCCAATCAAACATTCGAGGCGTCAGTCCTGGCTTTGTGACCATTTGTTGAGCTTAACCACGCTTGACTTTTCGTCTCCTGTTACCATTCGCTTCAGCAAAGAATCGCAGATATTAATTGGGTCTATGTATTAAATTTTTCACAGACATCAAGCTTCTTTTTGTAGCTAGCATTTTTTAAATAGTTCCAAAGCGTTTGATGATGAAAGTTAAGTTCCTTAGCGATGTCATGTCTGCTTATGGAACGGTCCTAGTCAATCCTTTCCATAATTTCGTCGACTTTTTCAACGATAGGTCGACCAAAGCGAGGTGCATCCACATCGAATTTTACAGAACGAAAGCGAGTGAACGATTGTTGTGCTACACAAACTGATAAAGCATTGTCTCCGTAAACTTCTCAAATTTCATTGGTGGTTTCGTGGCATTCTTCCTCTTAAAAATATAGCGAATTTCTTCAATTCTTCTTTTCATTAATTTTTGAACAGCTGTAACTTTTTTTCAACTTCCCCAAATTTTAATTTGGATAAATGAAGCTTAAAATCTCACCATTCTAACACTATATGGACACAATGTGATCGGTGGCACTGGGAATATACGACAGCAAAGACATCTATTAACAAAATACGAAAAGACTTTTTCGACTACCTAATTGTTTAATTTTTTCTCCACAACTTTTTGCAAGAGTTAGATTGTTTTCAAAGACGTTACTTTTATTCTCGACAATGTTATACAGTTTAAAATTCTTCAAAATTTTAGAGTATGTATTCTTGCTATGTGCAATCTATTTTATTTAAAACTTTCGCCGGAATTTGAACGCTCAATTGGCCATGCTTCCACTACGTAGAAGTGTACTTTTTTGTCGAATCCAACTCGATTCGTGAACAAATGGTAGGAAAAGGCGAAAGATAATAATAATTTCTTTTGCAAATAGTGGCTATTTTGATGTACCTCCTTATGTGGTTTGGAGAGAAACTGTAAGAGTTCCTAATTCCATGATTACCAATAGGGATAATATGATTTCTAAGAATCGTTTCTGCCTTTTGTATTACGCCATGATCTGTAATTTTTTTCATTGTATTCAGTAATGTTTGCAATTTCATCATGCATGCAAGAACAAAGTTTACAAATTATTCAATTTTATTTTCAAAATAATAGTTCTTCATCTGTACCTTTTCGTGCGCTGTTGGCATTTTATGGCATTTTATAGTCGTCCACATGTGCTCACTATTCGTCGAGTGGTTGTTTTTTTGTTTCATAACATAATGTTGAAGCGCCAATATCACAAAGCCCCCCAAATAATGAAAATATTGTTGCCGCTCATGTAAGTGTAACAGAAGACCGCAATTTGTCGATTCCAAGATGTTCTCTAGAATTGAGACTGTCTTAAACCATAGATTGGCATGTTTTGCTGTTGAGACCTCATTTCCCTGGGTGTCTCACAAAAAAGTGCTCTCACCGTGGACAGCATAACTTATTATTGGTTCATATAAAATTAAAAAACTATATATATATATATATATATAGCATATTCCATTAGTATATATCTAAATCTCGTTTCTGAACGTAGAAAATAAAAAAATATTAAAATTTTCCTTTTTGGTAAAATTTTCGCCATTTATTGGTAAAAAAAATAGGTTGTAATGAAATAAGAAAAAATCCTTCGTTCAATGACTTATAATGTTGTTTTAAAAACGGGTACACAATACGAACTAAATCGGTCGATAACTTTTCGAAAAATCATGTTCACCGACTTCAAAAACACAGTTTTGAAAAAACACGTTTAAAGACGGGGCACTTAGCGCAGCTAGCCTCGAGCGCACAAGTTCTCAAGGCTGTATCTCCGAAATTATTACTCAGATCAACTTTAAAATTTAGGACAATATTCTAGGGGTATTGTAGAATTTAATAAAGCAAACCAAAAAAAAAAATCGATTTTTTTTAATTTTCAAACCCACCTAACCCTGAAGCCATCGGACTACCATAAACATTTTGCTGATTTGCCATGGAACAACTTGAAAACGATAATGAATGGTACCCGTTCACTTGCATTGGCAGTTTGCTGTCTTTGCTGATCTGGTGAATTCTCGGTCCGTACTTTTTTCGAAACGAAGCTGGTGACACAGGTACTCCCAGTGGAGAGTGGCTTAAATTGATGATAATCAAAATTTTTTATGGCCGCAATTGAAAAAAGTGTATCTTGACAATATCTGGTTCCAACAAGACTGGGCCACAACCAAATTATAACGAGAAAAGTTTGTAAATCCGATTATTTCAAGGAATTGTGACATTGAATGGCCTCCAAGAAGATTTGATTTAACACCATTAGACTACTTCTTGTGGGGTTTTTGAAGTCAATGGCCTTTAGCAATAAACGTGACTTGATAAACGTAAATAAAAAGCATTTCAAGTTCCTTAACAAGTAGTGTAGTTTTTAAACAAATCATATCATTCTTATTGCAAAACTGTGTATAATAGAAACCTATGATAAATTTTTTTGACATTCACTACTTATTCAGCTATTGAAAATGACAGCTGAATATAGCGTAGAATGGGAAATTCTTTGAAAGTTTGCCAAACACTATCGTTCTAAGGGAATCTTATTTGAAATATAATAAATCAGACCTCTGCATTCAGAAGCACATATTTATCATACGGCGTACAATAAGCCTTTGAACATAAGCCCCATTATGGCTGCCATATCCGCTTAATTTCCTAACCTTCACACAAATACAAATACTTACTGTTTCAATAAACCGTGCAGAAATAGATAACTAGACACTATCTGAAAAGTGACTTCGTATTTGTTTCGAGAAATCCTCACCAAGCTGCACGTATTCCTTGTGGGGCAGCTAATACAATTGAACGAGAAGTTGATAGTTTCGATAAACACAATATTTATGGGTTCGAAACTCGTTAAACCATAATTAATTTATAGAGAAAAAACTTTTCTATCTTAAAAGTATGAAGGTTTGCAACACACAGCACACTAATCTTCGATTGAACTTTAAAGCTTAACTTTAAAGCTAACTGTCTACCTGAAGAACTCTTCTATTCAATTCACGTTTCAAAACTCAACATTCCCTCCCTCACCCAACTGGCAACTGTGTTAATAGGTTTCTGTGTGAAAAGCGGTACTTTTTGTGCCCAAGCACTTCAGCAACAGATTGCTTCAGCGAATTGGGAATGAATAATGCGAATAATTTCCGTCAAGAGTCACAATACGAGCGCAATTGCAATTTTAAGCGACGTCAAGCAGAGACAACGCGAAAGGAAGAAACTAAATGTCGCGAGGCGATCACGCGCAGACAAAGACAATGCAAATGCACATGCAAATCTCCTTGCGAATTTATACTCGGATGAGTGTAAGTCTGTCTCGAAAAGCATATGCAGCAGCTTTAGGGCGAGACAAGAGAGTTATGAAGAGCAACGAATGTTTTATGCTGCTAATTTTAATACAAAAAGCTGGAAATACGCACGCAGACAATGGATTTTGTGACAAGGCGGAGATAATAAAACCCTTCCGTTAACACAAACACTGACACATAACATATACTCGTATACATCACACATGCTCAGGGCACAATAAAACTGACAATGTAATGAAGTGGTAGGCGGGGGATACAAATTTGCGTGAAAAATCTTGCAACTAAAAGAGGAATCTACATTTGCAAGTCTGTAAAATCTTTCAACGAAAAGCTCAAACTTCACAAGCAGACAAACGTTGATATGCACATGCATGTGTGAGTGTCTATTATAATAACGACAAAAGATGAAGTTCGCTTTGGTGCCAGCAATATATGCACTTGAGCTTTTTATCATTGCAACAATGAAAGCAACAGGATCCACAATATATAGATCTACAGTTTTCTATATTATCAGAAGCAACTTTGAATAATTCGACGAGTATGATAGAAGAAATCTTGCCGCTCCCGAGTATTACCATCAAAATAATACCGGAAATTATAAACCATGTTCTTTAGCATGTTTCTGAACGTGGTAAGTACCATATATTACCATAGAGCCCATATTATGGTAACATAGTCAAGAAAGGACTACCAGACTTATATATTAATTGTTTAAGAGATACGTCAGATTAAATGTGATCTTATTTGACATATCATGTTATTGCGAAATATTTTGCAAAATTTCTTCATAATTTGTTCTTAAACTCTTATGGTAGATTCACGATCAGATGGTTTTATGATCGTTTGATATTTTGTATTCAACTGTCTTCGTAATATTACAAGCTGAATATTATTAACATTTTTCGTTGATCTCTTTATTACAATTCATAAAGACCAATTAGACTATTATGACTATTTTTGTCATTTTCCAAGTACTCAACAGGGCAGAATTTCCCTAAAAGATCCATCCACTTATCTCCTTTTATCTTGCTTACTAATAAGCTGTATAACCGATCTTTCAACGGTTACAACTGTGTGTCGTTTTCCTTTCGAGCTGTTTTGCTCTATTTTTCCAGTGTACTATTTTACGCTAATGAACTACCCTCAGCACCTCAGTACCCAGTAAATACTCGGAAGAAAATATATTGAAAGAAATAATAAATAATGGAGCATAATGAAAACAAAGAGAATTTACCAGGAGTATGAATGAAGAAGACGAGTTCAAGAAAAAGACAGTATCGCTGAGGGCGCCCACTTACTTGCTCAAAGGTTCGACCTAGTATATGCTTTGTGCTTCCATTATTTTCTAATTTACTCTCCTAAACATAGAGCGGTTTCGGATACAACGGGTTTAAAGTGGTTGAAAAAGCAAAAATTCAATGGCATCCTTGATTTGGAGAATTAGAAACCTACAAAAATGTAACCACGAGTTCAGTCACTACACATTATAGACTTCAACGTTAATGGTATACAAGCAACGGTTCAAGTTACTAAGCTGTCCTCAGTTATGTACTCCTATGTATTTGCAGTATATTCGGGGAGTGTTAAATGAGATGCAGTCATCTTACATAGGAAAATATCAGCCTCATACAATGAAACAAACACGTAATCGCAAATGCAACAAATCAGTTGCAACAACACTAACAACCCACTCTGAGTGCATGGACCAACAATCACGTAAACGTATGTATAATGCTGCTAACTGTAAAAGTAATACAACAATGGGAAAAGCAACGGAATAACAACGACAATGACAACAATGGTAATGACAACAATTGCAAAGTAGTAGCGACATTTGCCGACAAATGCGTTGCAACAATTTGCTTGTGCAAACTAACATATGTAAATGCAAACGAACAATCGCCTGGCAAAGCAGAGATATTACCTTATTTTTCTTGCATAAAATCTACCATTTTATGTTGGATGTTGTTAGTGTTGCACTTGCCACTACTTAAGCTGGCACGCACGCATGCTGTATACAATTACAATTTGTTTTTTTTAGAATTTTTTGGCATTGTTGTTGCTGTGACTATATACTTGCGATCATCTGATGCTTAAAGTCATGTTGTATAAGTCATAAAGGAAGCGCATTAATACTGCTTTTCGTAGTTGAAATATTATAAATTCTAAAAGCATAACTCGGTAGCAAGCTTTTACTACGGGATATGATTGGAACCTTTCTGGAGCAAAATATAAAATTTAGGCTCTGATGTCTTTACCACCTAGCTTGTGTAATTTATAATAAATCGTCGTTCGAAAAATAACGATTTTTTCAAAGTCTTTCGGGAATTAGATCCAAATATCTTTTATATATCAAAAATTACTGTTTTACAGGAAAGAGTGGCCTACTGTTGATCTAATCAGTTATGTAAAGAACATAACTGGCGACGACAGTAACGGAAAATATGTGACGAAATTTGATGCTGTTATCATATTAGATATTAGCTGTTCTCATACTCATAAGCCATATGCTATGTATTATTCAAAGATTCTTCAATAAGATTCTTATTGACAAGAAGAGAAAATGAAATGACCTATACTATAAAGTAGTTTTTTCTGAGCACAAAGGACAGGGTCGAGAGAAAATCGGGGAAAGTGTGGAACTTGCACTGTCGGAGAAGAATATGGAGGATGAATATACTGAAAATTCCTCTAGGACGAGACGTAGCCCATATTGATTTTATCCAAAATCCTTGGCAAAGCAGCAATATCACCTCTGTGTTAAGAACAAAAGACACAAGTTCCAGACGGCAAGTAGTACAGATAGAACCAGAGCCTGCATGTTGGTCAGAAACGAACTTAACGTTTTATTTTACCCAATTTCAGCAATGAGAATATCGTCACTGCTGAATAACTCTGGCTTGTCTCGGGCTTTATTCCGCAAGTTGGTACCACCTCTGCACCTGGTGGGAAGAGCCCTGGTGTAAGACAAAAGAAGAAGAGCCGCAGTTATTATAAGCTCAGATACCAAGGCACACAGTCAGGAGAAGTTCGACACTAATTCAAGAAGTGAGTAACTTTTGAGTTGCTGTGACAACCTTTCTATAAGTAGAAGGGGACTGATTAAGGTAATGTTTATAAAGAAGCCTATAAAAAGGTCTCACGTCGGTGCAAAGGACTTCAGGCTCATTAGTTTATCCTCGTTTCTATTGAAATCGTTGCAGAGACTCATGTAGCTGTATATTACAAGGCGAATCGACACAATATACCTATTTCAAAGTCAAGTCGGACGACACTGCTTTGTGCGAAGTAGCAAAGCTAGTTAAGGAGTGTATGTCTCCACTAGAAATAGCATCAATCTACTAGTCACCAGCTAGAAGGGATATCCTTGCTCCGTTCACGCCCGGTTGGATCTCCATCGCCGTCTTGTTTCTGGTCTAGAGTAGAACGCAAGAGGTCTACTGAATTCCTCGCCTCGAGTAAACTTCACTTTACTGCAATTGCTGGAGTCCTTACTGAATACTGTCAAACATGCATTGAAATGAAAAAAACCTTACCGGTCTCTAGGAGCCAAAAGCACTTTTTCCTCCATTTTTAAGTATTTGCAAGCTGAAATATCTCGGTAGTCTTACCTTCGGCGAACCAAACGATATAGCCGAAACTGATATTAGCCGTCTCAACGAGCACTTTAGCCATCCGAAAGGTTCTTATGATCCAGTTTTTAGGAGTTTGTAGGTACCACAACGGACTGAGATCGTTCTTGTATCAACCTTTTAACCTAGCCTACATAACCTATCTGTGCTCAAGCACATATATGATAATTAAAGAAAATATAACCGGAAGAAACATGGGTGCACATCTCAAAATTTTTTCTTTTTCAATTGACGATGTCAAAATCGTGCTTGGCGGTTTTAACGCCAGGGTGGGCAAAGAAGGTATCTTTGGCGCAGCAGTCGGTAAATACAGCCTCCACGAAGAAACATCCCCAAATGGGTTGAGGCTGATCGACTTCGCCGGGGCTCGAAATATGGTTATCTGTAGTACTAGATTCCAGCATAAGAAGATACATCAAGCTACCTGGCTGCCTTCGGATCGAAAAGCCACCAACCAGATCGATCATGTTGTGATAGAGGTGCGTACGCCCCGAGGTCCTAACATCAATTCGGACCTCTATCTTTTAGCAGCCAAGATTCGCAACCGCCACTGTGAAGCAAGAAGCGCACGTCAACAAACGCAAGGAAGATTCGACGTCGAGAAACTGCAGTCACAACAGAAACCGAACGATTTTCTACTCGGCTTGCGCTCCTGCTCTCTGAGAGCACTCGTCATAAGGGAACTGTGGGGCGGCATTTCAAATTCCTTAGGTACAGCTGCAACCGAACCATTGGTTTTCGGAAAATGCAAAAGAACAGCTGGTACGGCGAGGAGTGCCGTGTCCCAGCGGAGAGAAAACAGACTTCCTACCTCGCAACGTTACGATCGACCACGACACGTGCGGGAAGGGATAGATACCGAGCTCTAAAGAGGGAAGCTAGACGAATTTGCCGGCATTGCCGGCCGAGCTATTCAAACACGGCGAACTGATAAGGAGTATGCATCATCTTCTTTAAAAATATGGTCGGACGAAAGCTTGCCCAACGATTGGAATTTAAGTGTGCTCTGCCCAAACCACAAAAAGAGAGACCCCACAATCTGCGCCAACTACCGTGGGTAAGCCTCCTCAACATCACGCATAAGTTTCTATCGCGCGTATTGTGTAAAGATTGAAACCCACCGTCTACAAACTGATTGGACCTTTGGACCTGGCAAATCAACAACCGACCAGATATTCTCATTCGTCAAATCTTTGAAAAGACCCGTGAAAGAAGAATCGACACACACCACCTCTTCGCCGATTTTAAAGCTGCTTTCGACAGCATGAAAAGGAGCTGACTTAATGTCGCGATGTCTGAACATGGTATCCCCGCAAAACTAATACGACTTGTAAACTGACGTGAGCAACACCAAAAGCTCCGTCAGGATCGGGAAGCTTCTCCGAGCCATTTGATTCGAAACGAGGTTTCAGACGAGGCGACTCCCTATCGTGCGACTTCTTCAATCTGCTGCTGGAGAAAATAATTCGTGCTGCAGAACTTAATCGAGCAGGTACAAGATATTGATATCATCGGCCTCAACACAAGCGCCGTTAGTTCTGCTTTCTCTTGGCTGGACAAGGAAACAAACAAATGGGTCTGGCTGTGAACAAGAGCAAGACGAAATATCCCTTGTTATCAGACAAACAGTCGTCGCACTCGCGACATGGCTCTCACGTCACTGTTGACAGTCATTACTTTGAAGTTGTAGATAATTTCGTCTTTTTAAGAACCAGTATTAACTCCACCAACAATGTCAGCCTGGAAATCCAACGCAGGATTACTCTTGCCAAACAGGTGCTACTTTGGACTGAGTAGGCAATTGAAAAGTAGAGTACTCTCTTGACGAACAAAAACCAAACGATGAGTCGACCTGCAGCTCTGAAAGTATTCGACGCCGTACCCGCCGGGGGAAGCAGAGGAAGAGGAAGACCACTCCGTTGGAAGGACCAAGTGGAGAAGGACCTGGCATCGCTTGGGATATCCAATTGGCGCCACGTCGGGAAAAGAAGAATCGACTGGCGCGCTGTTGTTGACTCGGCTATAATCGCGTAAGCGGTGCCAACGCCAATTAAGAAGAAAAAGATACATATATATAAAATTTCTTAGATTCCGGTTCTCTGGTTGACGATTTACATAGGAAGGTATTTCCCTGACTTTGATACCTGCGAGTTGCAAGAACTTAGTACTATTTTACTTGTTATATACAATATATACAGGGTAGGCCATTTAAAGTTGACCCATCTGGCAACGCTGTAACTTTTAACAGCGCTGACAAATCGGCTAATGTCATACCGCGTTAGAAGCGTCATTCGAAGACAATTTATACCATGGAACAGTACACTCCAAAAGAACGCGCTGAAGTTGTTCAGCTTTATATTCAAAATAACTTTTCAATTGTGTTAACTCAACGTGCGTTTCGCAAAAAAAATAAAGTGAAAAGTGCTCCAGTTAAGTACACAATTAAGTCTTTATACGCAAAATTTGTGAACACCGGTAATCTCAGTAATGCCAGTCATGCATCCAGACAACGCACAAGACGTTCTGATGAAAATATCGAAGCTGTACGAGCCAGTATTGAGGAGACTCCATCGACATCGAGTTATCGCCGCTCTCAGGAATTAGACATCTCTCGCACCACTCTCCGACGCATAATTCATAAAGATTTGAAGATGTTTCCATATAAAATTCAAATGGCACAAAAACTAAACCCAGCTGATTATCCGCGACGCCTTAATTTTGGCAAATGGGCCATCGAAATGGCTGAAAACGAACTTGACTTTTGGCGAAAACTCATCATGTCAGACGAGGCACATTTCTCGTTGAATGGAGGCGTAAGCAAGCAAAATTGCCGATTTTATGCCACCGAAAATCCTCAATTAATTGAAGAACAGCCTCTTTACGACCAAAAAGTAACAGTTTGGTGCGGTGTTTGCGCGAATATGATCATCGGACCGTATTTTTTCGAAGACGATGATGGAGCCACGACAACAGTCAATGGTGAGCGTTATCGAGCCATGATAACGGATTTTGTGATACCCATTATTCGCGAAAATGACATGGATAACTTCTGGTTTCAACAGGACGGGGCTACATGCCATACAGCTCGACCAACAATCAATTTATTGCGACCATTTTTCCCCGGGCGATTGATATCGAAAAATGGTGATGTTGACTGGCCACCGAGATCACCAGATTTGACGCCACCAGACTTTTATTTGTGGGGTTATTTGAAATCCAAGGTATACCGTTATAAGCCAAAGACCTTAGCTCAACTGAAAGCCAACATTCGACGTGAAACAGCCGCCATATCATCCGAAACATTGGCCAAAGTCATGGAAAATGTCAAAAAAAGAGTGCATTTAGCTGTCAAAGCTAAAGGTGCCCATTTACGCGATCTAATTTTTAAATATTAGCTGAAACAAATCCCCTTGGACCAAAATAAATTATTTTTGAAATGAACAAAAAACATTGTTTTTTTTTGTTCTTTTTTTTTAGAAACAAATGGGTCAACTTTAAATGGCCTACCCTGTAGATATTGGAGGTAGAGAGAGGGATGGGTTGATTGTATTAATTTTGACATTGCTCAGGTATACTCGATAAAAAAAATTGTAAAAATTTTTATATATAAATAATACTCCCCCATCGACATATTCGCGTTAAAACTTGTTAAAATAACGTAAATTATTATATTCATTTTGACCGGTTAGTTTGTATGGCAGCTATATGCTTTATTCGTCCGATAGAGGGTGTCGACAAATGAGTAACTTTTTGAGGAGAAAAGGACGTTAACGAAATTAAGGATCGAGATCTCTAAAACTGGGACTAGTTTGCTTATATGTAGACAAACCTAATATAGCCCATTGATGGTATAATGAAGTAATGGGAATCAAATGACAAAAGCTTATATATAATTTTTTAAATGGAACCAACAATACGAACCTAATAAAAAAATATTAATACTTTTTTTAGTTAAACTTTCAGTCAAACATATAGATTTTTTGGTGTTATAATATCTAACGAAGTGAAAAGGTAACCCATTAATTTCATATGTTTAGGTGTATGATGAATAATTAGACCAAAAATGTTTCTAAAGCAACCCACGGAAATAAATTTATTGCCGTAGCGATTAGCTGTGTTTAGCTTACTGCTCCGTAAATCTTATAAGTGCCTAAAAAAATTTTCATATACTTTTCATGTATTTATTATATGGTATAGTAGACAATCTATTATTAAAATACCCGTATTAGTGATATTTAGAACTCCTTCTCTAAGAATCACCCCAATGGACAATATTAATATATATATACATATGTACTAAAAGGTTTGTTATATATAATTTTTTACTGATAAGAAATTCAACTGAATAACTTTATATATATGTATATACATAAGAAAGTATATATATATGTGCATAAGCACATAAATATTTGCGTTGAAATTTTAATCAGTATAGCTTGAGCGCATAGGCGGCTTAGTGCATATCAGAACGCTGCACAAGTTGGACTTAAATCACGCATTAAATTTATTCTGTGTTTGAAAAATGAGTGTATTTCCTGGAATACAATTATTTTTATTTTGCGTGCTTGGTTTAACCACAAGCACTAAAGGAGGTGAGTGTCGGTTCTTCATCCGAGATAATATGGACCTTATGAAATAGTGAATTAAAGTTTAAAAAATAATATTACATCAAAATCAATTCAATTAAAGTGACCATAATCTCAAAATTTATTATTCGTTAATTTTTTAAGAAGCATATCTGTTAACGCATAGCGACGACGAGTAATAATTCATCAATACGATGTGAAAAAGAAGCTATTTCCAGTTAATGAATGCTATATCATCTGAAAGGATTGGAGAGAATGCGCTGTCGGAGATCTTTAACCTCAATTCCTATAGATCGTTTCACTTATCGAGAATAATACAATTAAATAACCTCAATTTTTGGCTATGCAAAATCTGTTATCATCAAATTATCATTCGACCGGTGTTTCCGGTAGTATTTTTTAAGCAAAATTGGTAGGAATGTTTACACCAAGTGGTCACTCCTCTTAGGAGGCATTAGTTTCTTCACGAGCAAGTGCAGGTTCCTTTGATTTGCTGATACGCTGATTTAAGAAGACGTTTTTAAAAGTTTTTTCGAGATTCAGCGAAATTGTTGCCAAAGTCAATCCAAACTAAAACAAGTAAGAAATCACTAAGTTCGGGTGCAGCAGGACATTTCATACTCTTACAACTTGCAAGAATCAAAGCCAGTGAAATACCTTAACATGTAAAATGTGAACCAGAGAATCGGAATCTAAGCAATTTTATAAGTACATACTTTATATAACTCATAATTCGACATAAGGTTTCTTAAAAAGGAAATTATGATTCGTACTATATAGCAGTTGAGGTTTTCGCCCTATTGTATCTTTTTAGTCACAAAGATATACTGTTATGAGTACAACATGTTCTGGCATTTTATTGAGATAACTGAAATATTGACCTGTATAAAGTCAACCGGAAGTTCGAATATCTTTATATTAGATAAATGTGGGTTAAAGGAATTATTCGCCCGATTCAAGCCATTCTTGTCACACTTATGTATATACCATTGCAAGAGAAGAAAAGAAATTTTTGGTCGATTTGGACAATTTTGGTCATAAGGTGGCATACTTTCAAATAATTACATATTACTTAAAATTCAAGTGGAATTTAAAATATTTGGTATTTGAAAAGTTGGCGTGTAGATATATGAGAAGAATGCTCAAGTTAGTTGAAATTGGTAGGTCAGATCCCGAAAAATGCGATTTCACAATATGTGGGAGGCCTCGGCAAATTTGGTTGTTGCAGTTTTAGTAGGGCAGGGACTCTCGCAATGTTTTAAAATTTTTTGTCCACAGGTGCTACTACGATCCCCTATGTCAAATTTCAGATTTACTATATATCTTAATTTATTAATTTAAGTCATCACGAAATTTGACACAGATTAATATCTTCCTACCATATCCGAACAAATTGTTTTGATCGGACACCCTTATCATATAGCTGCCATAATTACTAACCAATCGAACTCAAAATGAGATAATGATTATTGCTTTTCTAGAACCCCCAAATGTATACATACTTAATATCCAGAACTTTTACAATACTTCTTTAGAGTATAGGGAAATGATGTATAAAAATGTTTCACGTGTGAAGAAAATAAAGATTTTTTCTCTCGTGTGGTGTTACTACTTATTCACCAATTTCAAATAAATATTTAACTTTTAGTCGGTGTTGCCACATTTCTTGGCTAAACAATATCTAATTTATATCAATAGATTTTTTTGTAAGCAGAATGCTCTTCTCCCAACTAGCGATCTTATAAATATAGGCAGTAACATTTTTAGGCCTGCGGTACTTTAACAATTGAATATTAGTAATAGAAGCACATTATATTTGATACCTTGTAGTATACTTAAGTCGTTAGTGCTCTGCTTTTAATATTTTATTTGTAGAAGCTTGAATTTTCTTATTCAACTCATTCCACAACTGTAGAAATTATAAGTCGGTTTGATTACAGATCTGTGTACAACGCCAAACGGTGAGGACGGCGAATGTGTGAATATTAAGACTTGTAAATCTTTAATGGCCATCGTTAAAAAGAAACCTCTAACAGACTTTGACCATTTTGTATTAAAATCTCATGCTGAGGTCTGCACTTACACAAACCAACTGTATAGCGTAAGAACTCGTGTAACAGTGAAAAATGGAAACCTGTGCTAAATTTTTTAATTAAATTTTCAGGCGTGCTGTCCTATATCTGAAAGGCCAGGGCCTGAGACTACAACCACGACGACACTGGGTGAGTGATTTAAATATAAAATATAAAAGTAATTACTTAACTTCACATCTATTTTTGTAGTTCCGCCAATTGAGAAAAATTGTATTGTCGGTCACTGTGTTAAGATACAAAATTGCAGTGCCTTATATAACATCGCTATGAACACCGACATAACACAAGAAGAGAGAAGATATTTAAAGGATATGCAATGCAAGAGTAACGATAATTCTATTAATGTGAGTATTCTCATAAATCTTAAACGAAATTCTGGGAATAAATATGGCTGAATTGAAATTTATGAACGTGTGCTCTTAGGTGTGTTGCCCGGATGATGATGATGAGGTGCCTATAATTTCTGATGCAGGTTAGTGTGCGCAATATGAATAAACGCTCTGCGGAAACCATACAGTCATTTAGCTTTTATGGCGATTTAATACAATGCTTGATTTCATTAACATTAAGTCTGTGAGAAATACTGAATTTTGATATGAAATCCGTTTGAATACAGATTAGTGAGAGATAGGGCAATAACAGATCATCTTAGACGTAAAACGTTCGAAGGAACATACATACATAAATTTTAGAGAGAGTCGAGAATTCATTAGATATTATTTCAGTTCCTCGCGTCGCTTGAAATACAATAGAACTTTTGCAGGAATTGCTGCTATTGACGCTGATTTCTGAAAATACATTTTGATGAAACTTTGCTGTTTGCTGCGATTAGTAAACAAAATTTCCATATTTGGTGTGTTCCGGCTTTTCAGTCAAAAAACGTAATTGAGTCATAATTTTGAATTTAACTGCACTATACCTTTCTGTCAAACTTACCACTTAAAACAGAAATTAACTAGAACGAGGTCATCAGATTTGAGATCTTTGAGTGTTTGATGGGGTTGTTCCAAAGCAAGTTCAGTAATTCAAGAACTATTAACAGACTAAAGACAAATATTCGATCCAAAAATGGAAACTAGACCTCTTAGTAGCCGATAAAGTCATACCTCAAATAAAATGGACCTTAATGTATATAAATATTTAACATATAAAATGCGGATATGCAAAGTTCAAATACCGATATAAAAGACGATTCAATTCCAAACTCGTCTTTTTATCGCTAATTGTCAACTAAAAGTGCTCGTTTTCAGCAGGGTATTTATGTGCTTTATTAGTACCGAAACCTATATTTGTACATTAATCAAATGTTCTTACAGCCGGTCAGGTGTGCAAAACACCAAGGGGTGTGCCTGGTATTTGTTTGGATGCAGCCGATTGCTTGGCCATAGCAATACTTCTTAGAAGAGATCAAGCAACACAAGAAGATATGGAGTTTTTGGATAAGAGCAGATGTGATAGTTCAGACAGAGTGAGTATAAAATGTTTCTTCAGTCGAGAAAAAGTTAAAAGTAATCAAAGATTGTGATTCATGAGTATAAAGGTTATTAAAAGAGACCACAAATGTAGCAAAAGACTCGGTTAGAGCGTGTAATATTAGTTATTATGCTGAGATAAACTAATTAGTCCCACTCAGATTGTGGCGAGCGCTACTAGAAGAGAGTTCATAAATATGGCACTAGATTCTTTCTGTTGTAGGGAACATATCAATCTCAAGGAAGTGTTTGCAGCAGTGATTTAATTAAGATATCTAGGAAGTCTTATATTTCTCGGCGACGACTGACCTTGTTCGCTTCTTTTTTAACTAAGAGTATTTCTTTCAGTATTGTTGTCCAACGGTGGTTTCTCCCGTACCCGTACCAGAAGCAGAAACTCCCACAACAACAGGTACTTACCCATACATAAATAACAATATACAAATTTAAACTTTTTCTAGGTATATGAGCAGGTAAGTGGAAAGTTTGCTGGTAAGGAAAATCTATAGAGAAATGTTTTGTAGTGGCAAGAAACAAGGCCAATAAAATTTTTTCGGATTTAGTTCTTAAAAAATAAAAAAAAAACGATGAGTTCGCCTCTACGGCTGTCTTAGTATCCTGGCTTTACGACAAAATTAAAAAAAAATGCTTTAAACATTACAGTCATCAAAGAACTTATTTAAAGACAAGGAAAAGTCCTTCAAAGTTATTTCAAAAGTCATTAAATAAATTAGATAAGTGTTTTATTCTCGAAACTCTTCCATTTTGGTTCCTACTGCTGTTGTGATAGCCAAAGACCAATTGGTTGATATCTGGTCTGTTTGAAGAACAACTATTATTGGAGAAGAAAAAATGTATAAATGGTATTCAAAAACCTGAGTAGAAAAATATGGTGAACATTTATTTGTGATTTTAAAGTAAGTTGCTGCCTTAATTTTCATTTTATAAGAAAATTCATCGAAAAAATCAGCCATATTTCATTATGTCTTCTTTTTTGCTTTCAATCTTTTAAGCTGAACCTATAGTAGCAACATGTGAAACACCTAATGGTGCTAATGGCACTTGTATTTCCGTTATACATTGCGAATCGCTGATGCGGGTTCTACAGAAACCAGACTTTTTTGAAAATGATGCTAAATATTTGAATGCTAGCTTCTGCGGTGATGGCGCCAAGTTTCCAAAAGTGAGTAGGAAATCGAAAAGTTTATACAATTGATATAAATAATGCAGCTGAAAATAGGTTTGCTGCCCAGAGGCGCTGGTGGCGGAAGAATTGAGTTTACCGCTGCCGCCATATTGCGGCGTAGTGTTCCCAGCTGAAAATTATTTCGACGCCAGTTCAATTACCAGCAGCGAGGAATATCCCTGGACAGCGTTGCTTCTATACACAAGTAATGAACTATATTTACATATACATATATATCAATATTTATAAATAATTATGCACTTTACAGAATTGGGAAAAACTCGTCCCTACTGCGGCGGCACACTTATACACGAGCGCTATGTGCTCACCGCAGCGCATTGTCTGTATGAGAATGAGCCAGAGTGGACCTTAACCGGCGTTCGTTTGGGCGTGTGGGCTACAGCAGTGATGCAGGATTGTAAAAATAAGGCGTCGGCCGATCAAATGGATTGTGAGTCAATCTCAATCGATTTGGCTGTGAGCAAAGTAATCAAACATCCCGAATATGAGTCGCTGTATAACGATCTCGCGTTGCTGCAATTGACCGAGTCGGTACATACCACACTTTACGTAGCACCGATTTGTTTACCCTTCGAAACTGAACACGTATCGGCTAGTTTCAACGACGACAAGATACTGCAAATATCCGGATGGGGCGCGCACTTGTTCGAGGAAGTAGCAGAATTCAAAATGAAATCCATGGTTCATATATCTAGCTTTGGGCAATTTAAGGATCGTTTTTTGACTGAAGCCGGCATTAACTTGACAGCAAACCATGTTTGTGTGAAAGATAAAGGTGCTCATGACAACAAAATTTTAGATTCTGGCGGTGCACTGATGTCGCTGGCGAACATTGGAAAAATGCAATCGTTTTTTTTTGCTGGGTGTCGAAGCTATAAGCTATGAAATTCCGCCAGAACAGGGATTTCCATTTATTTTTACGCGCATTAGCCCGTATTTGGATTGGATAAAAGGGGAAATTCGCGAAAATTAATTAATAGGGGAGGGAGGCTAAAATAAAATAAAATCAATAATAATTTGCGCCGATTATTATGGCTTAAATAAATAAAACTAAATACATGACATAATAAATTAAAATTATTATATGTACATATATCACATATGTCACTACTTATAACTAGTCAGACTTAAATTAAAAAATAAATAAAGAGGTTTGAAACAAGTTATTGACCCTGCGTTTTTTTTTTTTTGTGTGTGTAACACATTTATACATTTCTAATTATATTTACACTAAAAATTTCACATCTATTGTTTACTTCGTTTTTTTATTTTAAAGTATGTGGTGGCGTTATAACCACCAAATACTCATATAGTATTATATATCCATATAGCAGTTTTTAATATTAATAGTAGTTTAAAAAATATTTTACTTTAAATTTATGATTTATAATATTTATTTATGGCATAGGATCTTTTAAATATTCGATAACAAATTTTAAACATATAATGTCATGATTGAAAATAAAGTAGATGTAATAAGACCGTTTCACCCTATAACCTAAAAAAAACTTTGCAAACAAACGATTGAAAAATTTTAGCTAATAATTAAAACATTTAATTACCAACGTACAAGGGGCGGATCCACGGGGGGAACTGAGGGAGTGTTCCCCCAAAAAGTAAAAAGTTTTATATTATTTCCACTGAGCCGTAAATAACATAAAAACTCACAATTGTCTTCATCTTATTTTCAAGTTTTTTAAATTTATTTCTTGCGTACATACTGACATGCAAAATAAACCAATGCTTACACAAGACAAACATACATATGTACATATGTACATATTCTTGCATTCTACATATGCACACACATTTATGAGGAGATACTACTGTGATCAAATTGAAAGGTGAATTTTATCCATTTCATCTCCTTCAAAGTAATCCCCTCCCACTGCAAAACACTTATGCCAACGAATTTTCTAATCATCTTAGCACTTGAAAAAATCCTCCATCCTGATGGCCATCAGAGCTTTCTTCGAATTAGCTTTTATATCCTCAATTGAGTCAAAACGGTGTCCTCGGAGTGGTCATGTGAATTTGCTGAATGACCAGAAGTTACACGTAGGTAAATCAGGTGAATGCGATGGTTGCGGCACGATATTATTAGTTGAAAATTTGACGAATGATCACGAATAACCAATGAAGCATGAGATTTTCCATTAACGCAATTTTTTGTTCAATAAATTCAGACATAGTAAAAATCGAAGAATATACCTTTAGAGCCTTACAAAACGACGTATCTCAAATACTAATAAATATTTTGAGGTGAAATTTAGCATAGATGTCTTAATAGTTACCAACTTACAGAAAAAAATTACCTATTCAAAAAACACGCGAAGAATAAATTAAAAATTTACCTTTCAGTTTGATCACAGACATGAATGATATGGGGAAGTTACAACATTTTTCCAAGTTTCAGACCGAAACGAAACACTGTTTTAGCTCAATTCTTGAGCAGAAAAATTGTGCAGCTTTGTGAGACAAGGTGGGCACAAAGACATGATTCAAATGCTGCACAGATGGTTGAAGAATTAGATGTTGATGTGAAAAAACCCAGAACAGGTGGTCGTCAGAGTTATAGAAACAATCACCTATCTCAAAGCTGTGAAGACTTCACAGAGTTTCTGCATTAATTCCACTCATTGACACGGATTTAAAAACACGGTTTTCCGATGAAGTTCTTGAAAGTTTAAATTTGAGTCAGCTGTTACCAAAATTTAACCTAAATTTGGAAGAAAAGGATTTAACTGTACGCATTAAATGCCTAATTAAAAGTTTTTTGGAAAATCTTGACCGAAAACAAAGAACTGCAAAAAATGAAGCTTAAAGCAGAAGTAGCGCTTTTTCCACACCAATGGAAAATGAAAATGACTACGATATTGCTGTGGAACTAGAAGAAATTTTAGAAAGATTTAGTAAAATAAGCAGACACCGTATTGATTTTATGTTGTAAATTTAATATTGAAATAAGTATAAAAAATAAAATTATAGTTTAAAGTTAAACATTTCTTAAATCAATTACAAAATCATAAAGTTACCGTCACGTGACAAAAGTGCAGTTAAATTTTACGGGAAAATGCTTATAATAAGCGAGCTTTTTGTTTTCCAGCACTACTTTAATCAGAATCTGTCCTCGTTTTCCCTCTTTGAAAGAAAGTCAAACGGGATCCTACCTTCATACATACATATGTCCTATGTATATATGAAATTGGTATTCTTAAGAATAAATGCATCACGCTTCTATTCTTGGCTAGATCTTTCATTGGTCGAAGGGTAAGTCCGAAACCGAGATCAATGTTCGTGCCTGCATTCATGTCATTCTGTATATTTCTAGCTTATAGGCTAATTAAAGTTTGGAGTAGACTTAAGTTTTCAAACATTGAGTTTTAAAAACTAATCTCTAACACTTTTCTGAAATTATCTGATTTCTTCTGCTCGAAATTTGATTCGTAAAATATTTTCTCTAAATTTTACTTGGTGCCAGAATTCCACCAAAAAATGTAAAATCACGTGATGTTTAAGACGCTGTGTTCGTGTAACCTCAGCACTTACAAAACCGTGCAATGACCCATGTAATTAATTTTTTTTTAGCAAAATGGCAGCCCTATTCGAGAAGCCGTGCAGCTAAAAAATTCGCATTGTAATAAAAAACTTTAGTCGCAGAAATAGAGAAAGCTACGAGCGGCTATAGAGGCAATAAGTGCGACATAAAGTTTTCAACAGCCAGCACAATGGCAACAATCAATATAGCAATAACAATGCGAATAGCAATAGTGCAAAGTTGCCAACTAACACCGACAATATTGTGGCATGTTTGGCAACAACAATACAAATACAATCAAAAGCGGCATGCGCAACGAAACACAATGAAAGCAGAACACAATGCGCGCGAGTTGAATAAAAGCTGGAAAAAAAGGAACGAAGAACACAGAATGGCAATAACAAAGACCATTTGTAACACTATGTTGAATAATTGCAATAGAAATAGAAATCTACAGAAGAATTTTAAATACAAATGTTGGCTTAGCAAATATGAGAAAAATTAGTAAGGGAGTCATAAGTGTTGCTGTAAACCGAAGTTTGAATACATTCTACTATGAGCAAACAATAGTAAGACTTTGTTCATAATTTTAAAATTATTAATTCATTCTTCAAAATCTGTGTAAAATACGCAAACGACGCATAACAATCAAATATTAGGTTTTCAAATATCTCCCTTCCGCTTTTTTGCTCTTTATTCAATGCTTTATAAAAAGTGTTACTGTGATCGGATTTAGTTCCAATATGCACTGTTTCGTTCGATAGTCTATTTCCATCTAGACGACAACTTCATTATACCCCTCTTGCAGAAACTCCACTCTTTATTTGCGAAGAGCTCAGACAGCCACCTTTCACAAGCCTCTTTTGAATTCAACTGTACACAAACAAGGGCGTTCACCATAACCAGGAACAGGTGGTAATTACTTGGCGCTATGTCCGGGCTATATGGTGGATGCGATAAAACTTCCCATCCGAGCTCCCGTAGTTTCTAACGAGTCATCAACGAAGTGTGTGGTCTGGCGTTGTCTTGGTGGAACACTACACCCTTCCTGTTGGCCAATTCTGGACGTTTCTGGTCGATCGCCAGCTTCAAGCGGTCCACTTGTTCGCAGAAGATGGTAGAATTAGGCGTCTGGCAATATAAGAGCAGCTCTTAGTGTATGATTCCCTTCCAATCCCACCAAACACACAGCAAAACATTCCTGGCCGTCAATCCCGGCTTGGCCACTGTTTGGGACGATTTACCGGCCTTCGACCACGACCGTTTTCGCTTGATATTGTCGTATGTGATCCATTTTTCGTCGCCAGTCACCATCCGCTTCAAAAATGGGTCGAGTTCGTTCCGTTTCAGCAGCATATCGCAGGCGTTGATTTTGTTCAGAAGTTTTTTTGCGTCAAATCATGCGGCACCTAAACATCAAGCTTTTTTGTGTATCCAGCCTTATGCAGATGGTTTAAAATGGTTTGGTGACTAACTTCCATCTTCTGGGCGATGTCACTAAATGCCACATGGCGGTCTAACACGATATTTTCCATAATTTGATCGGTATTCGTCGTCACAGGTCTTCCGCCGGGTGGCTTATCTATGCTGCCGTTTTTACCCGCTCTGAATCGTCAAAACCAATCGTCCACAGTTCGAAGTGATAGAGTACCATCCCCAAAACAACATCAATCTCACGGAACGAAGGAAAATTTTAAAATAGCGCGAATTTCGGCGTTAGTGAACTCCATGTTTTACATGTCTATAACTGTTGAACGCAATATCCAAAATTATGCATAGCGTCGTTTTGTAGGTTATGTCAAGACCTTTCAAATATGTATAGTATTGTCCCAGATACGAGCTCTGTAGCGCTTTATAAATAGCCGCGAAATTCAAAAGACAAAAAGGCAGGTGGAGATATTTGACAACCTAATATTATCAAAATATTATCGATAATCGAAGAAAATTGCCAACATAACCTTGACTTTTGATCTGCTTTGATGTGTTTTTTGGTAAGCGTAGATCCAAGGCTCATCTCCCGTAATAATACATTTCATGACATACTGATATTCTATCAAGACGTTGGCGTAACGCTGCTTTAAGAAAAAATTAAATGATTCCAGCCAATCGTGCTTTCATTTTTTTTAGGCCCAAATGATTTTTAAAAATGGTTTTCACTGTACCTTCAGATATTCCAACAATGCTAGCAAGAAAGATCTCTGATTATTAAGCACCAATTCCTTTATTTTTTTTTTTTGACGTGGACGTGGTGTCGTGAAAAACAATTATCACCGAAGACCTTTTCCTTTAATGAATTAAAAAGTCTTACTATTTTTTGCCAACAGAGAAAATATTTTTGATATGTCGGCATTTGGGTTTGCCGGTATTTTGATTTGTGGATATTCTGATTTGTCGGTATTTTGATTTTGCTGTAGATTTGACTTGTGTCGGAATTTCGAACGTCCGCATTTAAGTATTTCCCAGAAAATGCAGACACGATAAAAAGGAGGGGGCGGCTATAAGAATACTCGTATAACCCAGTTGGGAGAAGCAAAAGTACTCACAAAACAGTTATTATTTGCTCATTTTAAAACCTATGTATATAACATAAAAGGGCTAATATGTAATGTGGCCAGTGCAATGAACCTGAAATCTAGTTTTACTGATAGATTTTAGCCAATGAAGCCGCGGCAGCAAGCTTAAGTTGGCATTGAATAGATGAATACATCTATTACAAGAATGAGAATTATTTATCCACAAGATTTGCCAGACATCAACTAAAGCACAAAATATTCAAATTTTGATTCGCAGTTTTGTGTTGGAACGGGATAATTATTTCTGATTCCATTGTAGACAATAAAATGTATATAATTTGAGGGATTTTTGAAATGGTTGCATTTAGTGTGCATGTGCGTTTTCTATTCTAACCCCATTTGTTGCTTTCTTTTCTTCCCCTATTTGGTCTTACATTCATTTTTGGAATACTTTCTGAGCATACTTAAATTTTATGACAACAAAGTTTTTGGCAGGTTCTCAATTACTTCCAGTTCTTTCCTACAACACTAATACCTGAGACAGACATGTAGTAACAATACCATGGTAAAGGTATCATAGTATTCTGTTTATTACGTTGCTGACATACACGGCAATGTAGTAAACTCAAATACGACCTTTGTTTCATAGGGATTAGGTATTTAAAAAAAATGTAAACAATAAATATGTAGATGTGTGTTATGGAGAAAATAGGTAAAATTATTTCAAATACTGTAAAATTAATCTATTTTTATCGCCAAAAAGCTATTTAGTTAAAGTCTCCTTAAAATCCTCACATAAAATGAAGCATTTCCTGTTTTCCGGAAGAAAAAATGTGAAAAATATTTTGTTTTCCATTTCAATAAATAATTTTTTAAGTAATTTTGACAGAATATTTCGAAAAGCTTTTGTGTAAAAGCTTTTAGCAAAGTTTGTTACCTGTTTTTTAGCTGTGTTTATACAAATACCACAATGAATGATCATAGTATTGTTAGCAACAAAATACTACATTGCTCATATGGTATTTTTCTAGTATTTGGTGACACACATTTGATATTTGTACCATATATGGTATTGTTACCACATGTCTGTCTAGGGTATAAAGAAAATCGGTACTGATGGGAGCACTGTTCCGACAGCAATTATTTTCTTCAATATTGGATTAAAAAATCAGACGACGGAAAGCTTTATTCTATGAGATGGATGATAATGTCACTCTCCACTTCACAAATTTCTTAAATAATGGGTTATCAAAAAAAGTCTTGCGGTATTTTTATTGAATCAATTCATGTGGCAGCCATACATCGAGCTTCTTAGTGACTCCAAGCTTCTTCAAATGGTTTATAACGGTTTGATGACTACTATGCCGGTCTCTTTCGACCAATTCAGCGATTTTATCGCAATTTTCGACGACAGGCCTTCCGGAGCGTGGCGCATCTTCGACCACCTCTACACCAGAACAAAAACGTTGAAACCATCGCTGTGCGGTGGAAATAGAAACTGTATCGGGTCTTTTAATTGCACAAATTTTATTGGCGGCTTGAGATACATTTTTGCCTTTATCGTAGTAGTACTGTAAAATATGTCGTATTTTCTCTTTATTTTGCTCCATGTTTGCGACACTGAGCTTTCCAAAAACGTATAGCATGACCCGATGCGACGAATAAAACTAGAACTACGCGCTTTCAGCGCCAACTAGCGCAAATACCGCAAGACTTTTTTGACAACCTAATATATTGTGTCTTTTAAATGTTACCATAAAAAATCAAATTTTGTTAGCCTTAACGCATAAAAGTACAAAACCTCCGCTAGTCTTATAATTTTTCTCCGAGGATAAATTGTATTCAATTTTTAAAGGAACAACGAATAATTTTTTTACCACCAATTGCGTGTCCGAATTGTTCCGTTGTGTACGATTTTCGTATGTATGTATATGTGTATTCTATATAAAGAAGAATATATATACTTATGTGTGTGAGTGTTGTAATTAAATTGTCATCGCCTTTCTAGGGAGTCGTAAAGTAAATGCAATTTGTCAGCAAAGCGCTTGAAACGTACTCGTCATACCCATAGAATATTGTCGTGTAATGGCCTCAGGCTCTTAAAATTTTGCGTTTATGGTTTTTGTTGATGCCTTTGGAGTACTTAGATGGCAATTGTTTATAAACCTTAAAAAAAATATTGACTAGCTTGAAGACATTTAAAGCTTTTAAGTGGGGAATGGTGAGGCTTTGTAATTTATAGGGGCAGATTGTTAATTGAAATTTTTTTATTGGTAATTGGATTTAGAAGCGAAGTTTACGTGATAGCTCCGATTTCTCCATTGTAATACAAAGATAAGCTCAGGTTTTAGAGAGATTTTATTAATGCACCATTTTGTTCTTTTTAATCACTACATTGTTGCATTGGTCAGAAACTGTTATCTCTCATAGAATAATGTCCGATAATTGGCAATGAATGTCCGATATTTATCTCGAAATTTTCCTTGTCACTTCCCGCTACTGCATTGAAACACTTATAATTTTATGTATGTACATACCGTTCTTCTAGGAGATGGATAAACTGTTACCTGCTAAAGCTTTCTTGACCAGAGAAAATATTATATTTTCAAGTTGCGCCTCATTTCAAAGAAACACTTGAATATGAGAGCTTTTGTTTGATGACTAAAGGTATATCTGACTCATTTTTTTATAAAATATTTTTTTTTTTTTTTTTTTTTTTAATTTTGATTATTTATTGAATAAGCTTGTTTAATGCTATAGAAATGCTCAATATGGAAAAATATGTAGTTTATTTTGGGTTACCTAAACTATCGCGGCTCAACGTTCTAAAATATAGCAATTAATATGTCGAATCGAAGTCGGTTGGAATATTTTTAACTGATATTCGCTAAAAAAAAATAAGGGAAATGTTAACTATAGAAAACGATGCAACCTGTGAAAAGCTATTATGAAGTATCTATAGGGTATTGGATGTTCCCTCTGCCACTGAAAATTTTGCTTGAAAAAAATAATAGCGACGCTCTCAAATTCACTTAATTTAGGCATTTGATTTAATTTGTTAGGTGGGAAATGATTCTCAAATTTAGAACTCGAAGAGCAAGGCCATCTCTACGAAACGGAAAACAAAATCGACACTAAGTCATCTTCTTATCAAATTTGACTCAAATTGAGTTCAGGGAAAGAAACTCTTGCAACTATCTTACGGGTCATTCTAATCGAACTTTATGATAAACCGTAGACCTTGTACTTTTTCAAGCAGTTTTATACAAAAAGTCCCGTAACATTATAAATTCCTAAATACTTTTTATGAATGCTGCTGATAAAATTCAGGAGCAGTTTCGGTTAACGAATTTGTTTTTTTTTTTTTTTTTTACATTTTCCAACAAATTAAATCAAATCCTTAGATATTAACATTTGCTTGGAAATAAGGAAAACTGACACAATTATTTCTGACAATTGCTTGGACCACAATACATAGCTATACATACATATATGTAAATACATATAGTACATTACACTGATCAACAAAAAAAATTTTTCTGTGTAACAAGAAAAATTTTGGCTGATTCTGTTAGGAATAAGGTCAAGTAGAGTAGAATTAGTAGTCTAAAATTTTAGATACGAATAGGGTGGATCTCATTTAGCCAGCCACTTTTCTGGAAAAGACGATTAATATTAAACTTCACTGATAAGTAACGGAACACGGAAACTAGACCTAATGAAATCAATAGTAGATGTAGATGTTTCAAAAGTACTGCTTACTTTTTTTGTTACAAAACTTTGTTGATCGGTGTTATTAGCGACTAATCTTCCCTGGTAGCATCTTTTATATCACTTGAATTATTATCGCAATTTCGGATTTTATTGGCAATCAAAATAAACTAAAGTGAAAATAATTTTTGGGCTGACGTCATCACTACTAAGCAGGCTTATATAATGCCAATGATTTTGGTCGGGAGTACTTGAGTATTCATAAATGTTTTTCCCGCATGCGTATGAGCTACTTGATTGTTGTTGGAGACATTTTGTTAACCTAATAAAGGCGGTTATCCTGCGGCTATGTGCAAGTATTCCCCGCCCCACTCATCAATATCAGGTATACTCCTTCTACTCCCTGTCTGCAGGCGTTCGAAGGGAAAAACAGGAAATTCCTCTACCTCCTTCTTAGTTATAACGGCACTCAGTGTCTTCAGTAGTCTGCTTTCGCGTCTCGCCAATGCGTTGGTGGAATGTAAGCACATATATTTGCTTGTGTGTGTGTGACGAGGAATTCCATTTAAATTCCATGTAATTTGATTTCCGTTTTTGAATTAAATCGAAATTTCAATTCGCCACCCAACGAATGAATGAAGCCATCAGCAATGCCGACCAGACTCCGTTGCTTCTCACACCATCAACACATATAAAAATGATTGTATGCCTGTGATTGCGGGTGTTGCTCTACATCATCCATGCTTTCATCAACAAGCTCACACACCTACCATCACCGCCATTAATGTCCTCAATTGCGGTAGTTTATATTATTCAATGTATACGAAAATCTAAGAGGGTGTTAGTGTGTTCTTCTGTGAGTGCGCGCCTTCAATTTGTCTTGCTGCCTATATTGTTGCAAATAAATTATTGTGTAAATAAATCTTTGGAATTCCGTAAATTTTCGTCAATTCCGCACAAATATTGATTGAGTGCAAATACTTACTCGCAATTGGAATTGTAAAGCGACTATTCTAATTTGGTTTGTTTTTATGGTTAGGTAATTGGCTTCTTAATGAATATGTAAATTTTTTAAATTTTCGTAATCTACATTGTTAATAAAACGTTGTGAATCGTAAGTGGAAAGATTTTAAGTGGTACAAATGAACGAATGCAGGTTTATGAATGTGTTCGGATTTATTGTAGTTGTGGCCTTTTTTAGTTGTTATTGATATCAGACTCTCGTCTGATTTTTTTCTCGTCTCATAATATTTTGGTTCAACGTTATATAGTAACGGTAATTTATATTACCTAAAACTTATCATGATAGAAATAGAGTTATATACATATATAAATCAGGATCACTACACGAATTCAATTTTTCGAATTTTTGATGGACCCTGTACTTCATAAAATATTATATATTATTATATAAAACATTATACATATTTTCAGGCGACAATATGTCATTACCGCAAATATTTTCAAAACCAGTCCAACACTATACGAATTTCGAGCTGATTAGCCTTGTACCGTATATAACGGTTAAAAGGTAAAACATTTAGCACAATTATTGCATTTAATTAATTGCCAAATATGTAAGAAATCGGTCCATGATTTACAATGTGGTTCAGCGCTGAAAATTAATGAAAATGGTCAAGAGCTTGGTTTTAACCCCATATGTCCATAGGAAACTACAAAAATCTTTGAGTTATATTGTAAGTATGTTAATAATAATATTTTCGTCGAATGATGGATATTGAATTTATACGTAAACTATTTTAATATTAAGTTTTATCAACATCTGATAGTTGAGAGAAATAAAATTTTGGGTTACAACTGTTTCACATTTTCTGTACTTGTTTTTTAGTATTTATTATTAATGTAACAGTAACCAAACATTTGTGAATTTGGCATTTGTGATGTAAATTTGTGTCATAATATTATTGAAACGCTGAAAATAAAACGTAGCCATTGAAGTTGCTATTTTACATAACAAGAAAAATATTTTCACAAGTTCAAACCAAAACAAGAAAAAACGCTAACTTCGGCTGCCCCGAAGCTAATATACCCTTCACAGGTGAATTTCTTTTAGTAACTATGTGTTCAGTTTGTATGGAAGCTAAATATGCACAAAAAAATAAGGTGACATTTGAATTTTAACTGCCCGCGTCGAAGAATTTGGAGAATTACTTTTTTTTTTTTAGGTTGGTAATTCTGCCAGTCACACTCTTCTCAAATTTCATGTCAAAATATTGATTAGTGTTTGAGATACGTGTCATTTTGTGAGCTGCTAAAAGTGAGTTTTTAGTTTTTTGTGATGTCGAAATTTGTTGAGCAAAGAATTTGCATTAAATTTTGTTTACGGAATCAATTTTCAGCTGCGGATACGTTGAGGATGGTGCAGAAAGCCTTTGGTGATGAGGCGATGTCTAAAAAAATGTTTACAAGTGGTATAGTGAGTTCCAAGCCGACCGTGAACGTGTCGAAGACGAAGAGCGTCCAGGGCGACCATCAACCTCAACCGACGAAGCTCACGTTCAACAAATCAAAGATTTGGTGTTGAAAAACCGTCGATTAACAATTAGCGACCTTGCTGATCAAGTTGGTATTTTGAAAGGCTCAGCCAATACCATTTTGAAGGACGTTTTGGGCCTCAAGCGCGTCAAATCTCGACTGGTACCGAAATATTGAATTTATCGATGCTATCCGACTGCCAGGGTGTCGTGAAAAGCATTATACCTGGCGATGAGACTTGGATCTATGCTTACGACCACGAAATAACCGATCAATCGAGCGAATATCGTGCAACAAACAAAGCCGAGACCAAAACAATCGCGCCAAAGTCGATCAAAAATCAAGGTCATGTTGACTGTTTTCTTCGATTATCGTGGTGTTGTGCATTATGAATTCCTTCCAACCGGTCAAACAGTCAACAAGGAATATCATTTCTACGTTATGCTTCGTTTGCGTAACGCTATCGACCTTTAAAAGCCGGAATTGTGGAAAGACAATTCTTGGTTTTTACACGACGATAATGCACCATCCCATGCTGCCCTCGTTATTCGTGATCATTTCGCCAAAAACTCAACCCATATCGTTCCGCAACCACCGTATTCACCTGATCTGGCGACCTGCGACTCAAGCTCAAAAGACGGCTTCGGGGACACCGCTTTTATAAGATAGAGGAGATTCAAGCCACAGCGAAGACGAAACGGAAGGCCATCCCGGAAAGTGTCTACAACCAGTGTTTCGAAGAGTGGAAAATCCATTGGTATAAGTGCATTGCATGGGGAGGGAATAACTTTGAAGGGAATGAAATTGATTTGGAAGAATAAATAAAAATTTTTCCAAATAAATACAATGTCACCTTATTTTTTGGGCACAGTAGTATGCTATATTCGCCGGGTACTATCATTCACTTCGGAGAATGAACGTCTAGCCACAATCCGCATCAAAGCGAGGTACTTCAACATATCGCTGATTTGCGCCCACGCCCCGACGGAAAAGAAGGACGATGTGACCAAAGATGCCTTTTATGAGTGCTTGGAGCGCACTTATGAGAGATGCCCCCGCCACGATGTCAAAATCGTGCTTGGCGACTTCAACGCCAGGGTGGGCAAAGAAGGTATCTTTGGCACTACGGTCGGTAAATTCAGCCTCCACGAGGAAACATCCCCAAATGGGTTGAGGCTGATCGACTTCGCCGGGGCCCGAAATATGGTTATCTGTAGTACTAGATTCCAGCATAAGCAGATACATCAAGCTACCTGGCTGTCTCCGGATCGAAAAACCACCAACCAGATCGATCATGTTGTGATAGACGGAAGACACGTCTCCAGTGTTTTAGATGTGCGTGCGCTCCGAGGTCCTAACATCGACTCGGACCACTATATTGTTGCAGCCAAAATTCGCACCCGCCTCTGTGCAGCAAAAAACGCACACCAACAAACACAAGGAAGGTTCGACGTCGAGAAGCTGCAATCACAACAGACAGCCGAACGATTTTCTACTCGGCTTGCACTCCTGCTCTCTGAGAGCACTCGTCAACAACTCGGTATAAGGGAGCTGTGGGACGGCATTTCAAACTCCTTACGTACAGCTGCAACCGAAACCATTGGTTTTCGGAAAGTGCAAAGGAACAGCTGGTACGACGAGGAGTGCCGTGTCGCAGCGGAGAGAAAACAGGCTGCCTACCTCGCAACGTTACGATCGACCACAACACGTGCGGGATGGTATAGATACCGAGAGTTGAAGAGGGAAGCGAGACGCATTTGTAGACAGAAAAAGAAAGAGGCCGAAATGCGTGAGTACGAAGAGATTGATAAGCTGGCCGACAGGGGTAATGCTCGAAAATTCTACGAAAAGATGCGGCGGCTTACAGAAGGTTTCAAGACCGGAGCATACTCTTATAGAACCCCCAAAGGTGATCTAGTTACCGATGCCCAGAGCATACTTAAATTATGGAGGGAACACTTCTCCAGCCTGCTGAATGGCAGTGAACACACAATACCAGGAGAAAACGAACCCGATACCCCAATCGATGACGATGGAGCAGATGTTCCATTGCCCGACCATGATGAAGTTCGAATAGCAATTGCCCGCCTGAAAAACAACAAAGCGGCAGGGGCCGACGGATTGCCGGCCGAGCTATTCAAACACGGCGGCGAAGAGCTGATAAGGTGCATGCATCAGCTTCTTTGTAAAATATGGTCGGACGAAAGTATGCCCAACGATTGGAATTTAAGTGTGCTATGCCCAATCCATAAAAAAGGAGACCCCACAATTTGCGCCAACTACCGTGGGATTAGCCTCCTCAACATCGCATATAAGGTTCTGTCGAGCGTATTGTGTGAAAGATTAAAGCCCACCGTCAACAAACTGATTGGACCTTATCAGTGTGGCTTTAGACCTGATAAATCAACAACCGACCAGATATTCACCATGCGCCAAATCTTGGAAAAGACCCGTGAAAGAAGAATCGACACACAACACCTCTTCGTCGATTTCAAAGCTGCTTTCGACAGCACGAAAAGGAGCTGCCTTGCTGCCGCAAAACTAATACGGCTGTGTAAACTGACGTTGAGCAACACGAAAAGCTCCGTCAGGATCGGGAAGGACCTCTCCGAGCCGTTCGATACCAAACGAGGTTTCAGACAAGGCGACTCCCTATCGTGTGACTTTTTCAATCTGCTGCTCGAGAAAATTATTCGAGCTGCAGAACTTAATCGAGCAGGTACAATCTTTTACAAGAGTGTACAGCTGCTGGCGTATGCCGATGATATTGATATCATCGGCCTCAACACCCGCGCCGTTAGTTCTGCTTTCTCCAGACTGAACAAGGAAGCAACTCAAATGGGTCTGGCAGTGAACGAGGGCAAGACGAAATATCTCCTGTCATCAAACAAACAGTCGTCGCACTCGCGACTTGGCTCCCACGTCACTGTTGACAGTCATAACTTTGAAGTTGTAGATAATTTCGTCTATTTAGGAACCAGCATTAACACCACCAACAATGTCAGCCTGGAAATCCAACGCAGGATTACTCTTGCCAACAGGTGCTACTTCGGACTGAGTAGGCAATTGAAAAGTAAAGTCCTCTCTCGACGAACAAAAACCAAACTCTATAAGTCGCTCATTATTCCCGTCCTGCTATATGGTGCAGAGGCTTGGACGATGACAACAACCGATGAGTCGACGTTGCGAGTTTTCGAGAGAAAAGTTCTGCGAAAGATTTATGGTCCTTTGCGCGTTGGCCACGGCGAATATCGCATTCGATGGAACGATGAGCTGTACGAGATATACGACGGCATTGACATAGTTCAGCGAATTAAAAGACAGCGGCTACGCTGGCTAGGTCATGTTGTCCGGATGGATGAAAACGCTCCAGCTCTGAAAGTATTCGACGCAGTACCCGCCGCGGGAAGCAGAGGAAGAGGAAGACCTCCACTCCGTTGGAAGGACCAAGTGGAGAGGGACCTGGCTTCGCTTGGAATATCCAATTGGCGCCACGTAGCGAAGAGAAGAAACGACTGGCGCGCTGTTGTTGACTCGGCTATAATCGCATTAGCGGTGTCTACGCCAGTAAAGAAGAAGAAGAAGTATGCTATAGTAATCCGCTCTGAAAAGTTTTTTCGGATATTATGTTATTACCTTAAGCAGCAATCCATGTCAAATTTCGTAAAGATACCAAGTTAAATGGGTCATTCGGTTTGTAGGGCAGCTATATGCTATAGTGAGCCGATCTGAACAATTTCTTCCGATATTACATTATTTCTATGAACAATAACTCATACCAAATTTTGTGAAGTTGTATCGTTAAATGAGGAAGTTTCCCATGCAAGTATTTCATTCGGATCATTCAGTTTGTATAGCAGCTATAACCTATAGTAAGCCGATCTGAACTATTTCTTCGTATATTACAAGAACTTGATTCCGATCGTTCAGTTTGTATGGCAGCTATATGTTATAGTGATCCAATATCGGCAGTTCCAACAAATGAGCAGCTTCTTGAAAAAAATGACGTTTGCAGAATTTCAAAACGATATCTTAAAAACTGAGAGACTACTAGTTCGTATATGTACATACAGACAGACAGATGACAGACATGGCTAAATCGACTCAGCTCAACATTCTGATCATTTATACGTATATATACTTTATAGGGTCTTCGACGCTACCTGGGTGTTACAAACTTCGTGACAAACTTAATATGCCCTGTTCAGGGTATAAAAAAGGAAAAAGTTTACTTTACAAAAGAACAATTTGTCAAATAATCATATTTACATTTATTGTTTTTCTTAGCTAGCTCACTGTGGTCACTGCGCTTAGGTGCCTGTTTACATCGGTTCGATGTTTAGTTTAGAGAGCGAGCCAATACCTTTTCTCGCATTGAAATATTGCATACTTTTAGGCATAAGTCATGCGCGAAACTTGGTAGTACTGGTTGTTGGAAGCATACATACATATATCTATAACTGTTGTTGCCCTAGTTTTGTAATTAGTAACACATCACTATCACATATTATTTTGAATTTCTTGTTATTTCAAACAGATTTCTTATTTCATTATAATTAACATTTTTATTATATTTATCTACTAGACAAAATTAGTTAGCCTTTATTTATTAACAAGGTTTGTTTCTTTCAATTATATTTTAATATAACTAATCTTTCTTATGTTTCTAAGTATTGTACATTATGGCGGGTAAAAGTCGAATGTTTTGTTTCGCTTAGTACTCCGCCCAATTTGATTATTTTAATGCAACAATTTTTTATACTCTTGCAACATGTTGCTACTAATATGATAGTTTTGTTCGCGCAAGCTGTAACTTGAATAAGCATTGAGATATTTGGCGAAACCTGGTATGTGGGTTTTTTTGAACAAAAAAATTACGAGTTCGTTATTAACCAACGCCTATAAAGTGCCATAACTAAGCACTGAATTAAGATATATGTATAACCGTAGTTTGGCACAGAGGATCGCAATAGAAAGTGAAAGTTTTCGAAAAGTGGCCGTGACCCCATCCTATAGTAAGTTTAATGTACTATATATATCTCTTAAACTGTAACACAATTTTAAATTCCATTTGCTTTTTTTCATTTTCCAGCACACAAAATACACACGAATAATGGCTTTCATGTATGCCACCTTATGACCAAAAATTATTCAAATTGAACTAAACTTTTAAGCCCCTAAGTACCGAATATTTGGACGCTAGTACATATAGTTGACTTTTTATCGAAAATAGTGGTCTATGTGTGGGATATATATATTAGGTTGTCAAAAAAGTCTTGCGGTATTTTCGCTAGTTGACGCTGAAAGCGCGTAGTTCTAGTTTTATTCGTCGCATCGGATCATGCTATACCTTTTTGGAAAGCTCATTTCATGCGCTAACACGTGTTTGATTGATTGTCTTTTCTCTTAAGTCGTTCGTGAGTTATAGCGTCGCGAACATGGAGCAAAATAACGAGAAAATACGACATATTTTACATTTTTCTCAAGCCGCCAATAAAATTTGTGCAGTTTATGGACCCGATACAGTTTCCATTTCCGCCGCAGAACGATGGTTTCAACGTTTTCGTTCTGGTGTAGAGGTGGTCGAAGATGCGCCACGCTCCGGAAATTGCGATAAAATCGCTGAATTGGTCGAAAGAGACCGGCATAGTAGCAGCCGTAGCATTGGTCAAGAGCTGGGCATGAATCATCAAACCGTTATAAACCATTTCAACAAATTCAACAAATCACTCAATAAAAATACCGCAAGACTTTTTTGACAAACTAATATAATTGAAAACCAGGGATAATCTCTCTATGATTATAGTATGTCTGTATGTCGAAAGGGCCAATACTTCCTTTAGCCCCAACATACCTAATATAAATATTCTCTAACTTCGGGGTGACTTTATGCCGTATATATCGACCAACATGTTAGTTATCTCTTTTACAATGAGAGGGTGTTTTGCTCATAACAGTGTATCCTTGTGCCCAAAAGCGAACCATTGTTGTGCTACACGAACTGATACAGCATCGTCTCCGTAAACTTCATAAATTTCATTGGTGGCTTGCATGGTATTCTTCCCTTTTTTATACAAACATTTCAAAATATAACGAATTTCTTCAATATCTTCATTCATTTTTGAAATACTGAAACTTTTTTTCAACTTCCTCGAATTTACTCTTGGTTAACCCTAACTTGGGCACCAACTGTTTACTACGATTTCGGACACTATTTACATTTGTAAATACGTACATTTCTATATGTTATTTTAGAGAGAAGTTGATATTCCGTAAAAATCTAATAATTAGAGAGAGAAAGAGAGTAACTTTTAAGAATAATATTTGTCTTGCTGGGCACACGCTAGTGAAAATAATAGCTATTTTAAAAATCGAATATTTACATATGTAAATAGTGACCAACTTAGGGTTAAATGAATCTTGAAATCTCACCTTTCCAACATACATATGTATATGGTATGAAGCATTGCGATTGGTAACATTGGACATATGCGACTGCAACGACATCTGTTGACAAAATACGAAAATACTTTTTAGACTATCCAATATACATATATTTCCTTTTTAATTTAAATAAAAAGTGAGGACTCAACAGCCCTCAAAATAATTGATGAAAGACGTTTTCTACATTTAAAAGGGCTTCGGAAGGCCTATCTATTAGGTCTGCATGCGTTTCTCATTTTTTTTCTAACATTTCTGGGTTACTTCGGAATTCTCATCAAATGGGTACCACTGTCTGCACATTCTCTAGACTTGTTTTTGCTGCTTGAGCAATATTTTACCAAATTGTGTAACTTCTTAACACATCTATCTAGCAAAAAATGTAAGGCATTTCTTTAGACCCTCCACTATATCATTAGTTTTTTAATCAACCCATCCTCGTTGCAATAGACAGTCAAAGTAGCAACTTCAACAACAACAGTTCGGCAGCTTTAATTACCCATAATTACATTGTTTACAAGTTTGTTGTCGCTTCGTGTCGTTAATCGCACAGTTTATACGCTGCGCTCAAGTCGGTTGGATAAAGTCACTGTGCGCATTTCGAAGTTGCCCTTACAACATTGAGTGGCTTGGCCGCCCGAGCGACTAGTTCGCGTGTCAGCTGTCCATGTGACGCGATTGTGAATCAGCCAAGTGGCAAATTCATCAAATAAAACCCGCGCTTTGTTGGAATTAAGTACAAATCGCCATGAACTCGGAGTGTTGGATGGCAAAGTTGCACTTATAATTTACTTATACATATAGATACCTATATAAATGTGATTGTGTGGATGTAAATATAAAACAGTTCTGTAAACCCTGCAAGACGTGAATGCGCTCAAATCTATTCATACAAATAGCTGAGCGCAGACAATCTTCATGCGCAAGCGCAACTTGGAACATCATCCACAAACAGCCGCATTTTGCCACTAAGTCGCAACGTTGCATAAATGCAACAATTTGTAGATATTTGAACTTTTGTGCATACAAATTGTTCATTTTGCCTCTCACCACTCGCTGCGGCTAGCCAACGCTGATTCACGGGATTAAATCATACATATTTATATGCTTGTTGTTTTTATCGTAGCAATATCAATGAGTAACCGAAAATTCCCAAGCTTCATTGCGAGTTGGCCGGTTTAAACATCGATTGCCTGCATCTTTGGCTTTGCATGCCATTCGCTTTTATTTTCATTGCCTGCGTTTTGTTGCATGCCACAGTGTCGCTTTATACAAGCTGCCGCACGATGTTCGAATTGTCGTTGAACCGTGGCTGCTATTTCATAATGAAAATTTGCCTAAAACACGAAATTTGGTTGCCGATTGTATAATCGCTCGCATAGGCTACAACATGAAAAATGTGCAAACGCTTGGGGTATCGCTGGGTTTTCTTGACGGTTTGACAACGTCGGATATCATCGCTACGGCAACATTTCGCAATAAATATGTATAAGGTATATTGTAATTTCTGGCGGCCGTAAATGTGATAATTTTAAATATTTTATGTATTCTCGGGCAGGAGAGAGAGGAGCAGGAGAGAGAGAAAAGCAGGAGGATGTTGAATAACTGTTCTCAAGTAATTTAATTAAAAAAAATAGTAATGAAAACAACCTTTATTTTTTATATTCGCCATTTCTGCGATACATTTCTTTTTTTTTAGTTTTGCATTCTTATTTATAAGGAACCAGTCAATGTTTTATTTTTCAGAT
>CM050323.1:96907431-96939974 GCA_027475135.1 Bactrocera correcta | reverse complement strand
GCTGATTTTTTTGATGAATTTTCTTATAAAATAGAAATTAAGGCAGCAACTTACTTTTAAAATCACAAATAAATGTTCACCATATTTTTGTACTCAGCTTTTTGATTACCATTTATAAATTTTTTCTGCTCCAATAATAGTTGTTCTTCAAACAGACCAGATATCAACCAATTGGTCTTTGGCTATCACAACAGCAGTAGGAACCAAAATGGAAGAGTTTCGAGAATAAAACACTTATCTAATTTATTCAATGACTTTTGAAATAGCTTTGAAGGGCTTTTCCTTGTCTTTAAATAAGCTCTTAAATGACTGTAATTTTTAAAGTATTTTTTTTTTTAATTCTGTCGTAAAGCCAGACCAACATGTAGTATAAAGGAATGAGCTCGTAAAAGTGAAAGCCGGCTTTAAGGAGACAAAGACAGCCGTAGAGCAAACTCATCCTCTTTATTTTTTAAGGGACTAAATCCGAAGAAACTTCATTGGCCTTGTTTCTTGCCACTACAAAACATTTCTCTATAGATTTCTTTTATCGGCAAACTTTCTACTTACCTGCTCATAAACCTAGAAAAAGTTTAAATTTGGATATGGTTATTTATGTATTGTAAAGTACCTGTTGTTGTGGGAGTTTCCGCTTCTGGTACGGGAGAAACCAACGTTGGACAACAATACTGAAAGAAATACTATATAATTATATATTATAATATAATATAATATAATATAATTTAGTTAAAAAAGAAGCGACCAAGCTCAGGCATCGCCGAGAAATATAAAACTTCCTAGATATCTTAATTAAATCACTGCTGCAGACACTTCCTTAAGATTGATATGTTCCCTACAAAAGAAAGAATCTAGTGCCATATTTATGAACTCTCTTCTAGTAGCGCTCGCCACAATCTGAGTGGGACTAATTAGTTTATCTCCAGAGAAATCACTAAATATGTCGTATTCAGGACAGACCTTAACAGTTACAAAAGCACAATAACTAGCAGTACATGCTCTAACCGAGTCTTTTGCTACATTTGTGGTCTCTTTCAATAACATTTACTCATGAATCACAATCTTTGATTACTTTTAACTTTTTCTTGACTGAAGAAACATTTTATACTCACTCTCTCTGAACTATCACATCTGCTCTTATCCAAAAACTCCATTTCTTCTTGTGTTGCTTGATCTCTTCTAAGAAGTATTGCTATGGCCAAGCAATCAGCTGCATCCAAACAAATACCAGGCACACCCCTTGGTGTTTTGCACAGCTGACCGGCTGTAAGAACATTTGATTAATGTACAAATATAGGTTTTGGTACTAATAAGCACATGAATGCCCTGCACTTTTAGTTGAAAATTAGCGATAAAAAGACGAGTTTGGAATTGAATCGTCTTTTATATCGGTATTTAAACTTTGCATATCCGCATTTTATATGTTAAATATTACACTGAACAAATTCCTTTGCAAAAGTAACACTAATAAAAAAATAACTTAATTCGATAAGATTTGGAGATCATGAAATTTCATAAAGAAACGTCACAATTTTGAGTAGCAGCCGTAGCATCGATCAAGAGCTGGGCAAGAGTCATCAAAAATTCATTTCAATTTAATAAAAAAAAAAATAAAATTCAATAAAAATACCGCAAGACTTTTTTGACAACCTAATATTAAGGTGCATTTTGTTTGAGATATGACTTTATTGGCTACTAAGATTTCTAGTTTCCATTTTTGGATCGAATATTTGTTTTTAGCCTGTTAATAGTTCTAGAATTACTTAACTTGCTAAAAGCTCTCAAATCTGATGATCTCGTGCTAGTTAATTTCACTTCTGTTTTAAGAGGTAAGTTTGACAGAGAGGTATAGTGCAGTTAAATTCAAAATTATGACTCAATTAAGTTTTTTGACTGAAAAGCCGGAATACACCAAATATGGAAATTTTGTTTACTAATCGCAGCAAACAGAATAAAGTTTCATCAAAATGTATTTTCAGAAATCAGCGTCAATAACCGAAATTCCTGCAAAAGTTCAATCGTATTTTAAGCGACGCGAGGAACTAAAATAATATCTAATGAATTCTCGACTATCTCTAAAATTTTTGTATGTATGTTCCTTCGAACGTTTTACGTCTAAGATGATCTGTTATTGCCCTATCTCTCACTAATCTGTATTCAACCGGATTTCATACCAAAATTCAGTATTTCTCACAGACTTAATGTTAATGAACTCAAGCATTGTATTAAATCGCCATAAAAGCTAAATGACTGTATGGTGTCCGCAGAGCGTTTATTCATATTGCGCACACTAACCTGCATCAGAAATTATAGGTACCTTATCATCATCATCCGGGCAACACACCTAAGAGAACACGTTCATAAATTTCAATTCAGCCATATTTATTCCCGGAATTTCATTTAAGATTTATGAAAATACTCACACTAATGGAATTATCATTGCTCTTGCATTGCATATCTTTTAAATATCTTCTATCTTCTTGTGTTATATCGGTGTTCATAGCGATGTTATATAAGGCACTACAATTTTGTATCTTAACACAGTGACCGACAACACAACTTTTCTCAATTGGCGGAACTAAAAAAAATAGATGTGAAGTTAAATAATTACTTTATATATTTAAATCACTCACCCAGTGTCGTCGTGGTTGTAGTCTCAGGCACTGGCCTTTCAGATATAGGACAGCACGCCTGAAAATTTAATTAAAAATTTAGCACAGGTTTCTATTTTTCACTGTTACATGAGTTCTTACGCTATATAGTTGGTTTGTGTAAGTGCAGACCTCAGCATGAGATTTTAATACAAAATGGTCAAAGTCTGTTAGAGGTTTCTTTTTAACGATGGCCATTAAAGATTTGCAAGTCTTAATATTCACACATTCGCCGTCCTCACCGTTTGGCGTTGTACACAGATCTGTAATCAAACCGACTTATAATTACTACAGTTGTGGAATGAGTTGAATAAGAAAATTCAAGCTTCTACAAATAAAATATTAAAAGCAGAGCACTAACGACTTAAGTATACCACAAGGTATCAAATATAATGTGCTTCTATTACTAATATTCAATTGTTAAAGTACCGCAGGCCTAAAAATGTTACTGTCTATATTTATAAGATCGCTAGTTGGGAGAAGAGCATTCTGCTTACAAAAAAATCTATTGACATAAATTAGATATTGTTTAGCCAAAACAAGTGGCAAAATCGTGTAAAAGTTAAATATTTATTTGAAATTGGTGAATAAGTAGTAACACCACACGAGTGAAAAAATCTTTATTTTCTTTACAAGGAAAACATTTTTATATAACACTTCCCTACACTCTAAAGTAGTATTGTCAAAGTTCTTGATATTAACTATGTATAGATTTGGGGTTTTACAAAAACAATAATCATTATCTCATTTTGAGTTTGATTGATTAGTAATTATGGCAGCTATATGATATGGATGTCCGATCAAAACAATTTGTTCGGATATGGTAGGAAGATATTGAGAAATAATCTGTGTCAAATTTCGTGATGACACATTGACAAATTAAAAAGGTTTCCAGACAAAGACTTGGCTTTATTCAGACAGTTTGTATGGAAGCCATATGTTATAGTTGTTCGATAGGTCTGACAGATATCGTGGATACTATTCTGCTTGCCTTGTTCTGTGTAAATGAAAAAATAAATATAACCACCTATTAAATGTACGGCTCTAAAGAGAAACTGAAAATACATATATTCGACTAGACTACAGTCGTCGGGTTTTTCAGGGTTGAATCGGGTCAATAATGTCAGAACATGTTTTACTCATAACAGTATATCCTTGTGACTAAAATAGATACAATTGGGCGGAAACTTGATCGATACTACCCCAACTGCTATATAGTACGAATCATAATTTTCTTTTTCTAAGAAACCTTATGTCGAATTATGAGTTATATAAAGTATGTATTTATAAAATTGCTTAGATTCCGATCCTCCGATAGTTTGGTTCACATTTTACATCTTAAGGTATTCCACTGGCTTTGATTTTTGCAAGTTGCAAGAGTATGAAATGTTCTGCTGTACCCGAACTTAGTGATTTCTTACTGGTTTAAGTTTGAATTGACTTTGGCAACAATTTCGCTGAATCTCGAAAAAACTTTTAAAAACGTTTTCTTAAATCAGCGCATCAGTAAGCCGAGGAACCTGTACTTGCTCGTGAAGAAACTAATGCGTCCTAAGAGGAGTGACCACTTGGTGCAAACATTCCTACCACTTTTGCTTAAAAAACACTACCGAAAACACCGGTCGAATGATAATTTGATGATAACAGATTTTGCATAGCCAAAAATTGAGGTTACTTAATTGTACTATTCTCGATAAGTGAAACGATCTATAGGAATTGACGTTCTTCGACAGCGCATTCTCTACAATTCTTTCAGATGATATAGCATTCATTAACTGGAAATAGCTTCTTTTTCACATCGTATTGATGAATTATTACTCGTCGTCGCTATGCGTTAACAGATATGCTTCTTAAAAAATTAACGAATAATAAATTTTGAGATTATGGTCACTTTAATTGAATTGATTTTGATGTGATATTATTTTTTAAACTTTATTTCACTCACCTCCTTTAGTGCTTGTGGTTAAACCAAGCATGCAAAATAAAAATAATTGTATTCCAGGAAATACACTCATTTTTTCAAACACAGAATAAATTTAAAGCGTGATTTAAGTCCAACTTGTGCAGCGTTCTGATATGCACTAAGCCGCCTATGCGCTCAAGCTATACTGATTAAAATTTCAACGCAAATATTTATGTGCTTATGCACATATATATGTATATACTTTCTTATGTATATATATACAAAGTTATTCAGATGAATTTCTTATCAGTTAAAAATTATATATAACAAACCTTTTAGTACATATATATATTAATATTGTCCATTGGGGTGATTCTTAGAGAAGGAGTTCTAAATATCACTAATACGGGTATTTTAATAATAGATTGTCTTTTATACCATGTAATACAAGTACATACATACATGAAAAGCATATGAAAATTTTTTTAGGCATCCATAAGATTTACGGAGCAGTAAGCTAAACACAGCTAATCGCTACGGCAATAAATTTAATTCCGTGGGTTGCTTTAGAAACATTTTTGGTCTAATTATTCATCATACACCTAAACATATGAAATTAATGGGTTAACTTTTCACTTCGTTGGATCATGAAAAAATCTATATGTTTGACTGAAAGTTTAAATAAAAAAGTATTAATATTTTTTTATTTGCTTCGTATTGTCGGTACTATTTAAAAAACTTAGCTTTTGTCATTTGATTCCCATTACTTCATTATACCGTCAACAGCCTATATTAGGTTTATCTACACATAAGCAAACTAGTCCCCAGTTTTAGAGATCTCGATCCTTAATTTCTTTAACGTCCTTTTCTCCTCAAAAAGTTACTCATTTGTCGACACCCTTTATCGGACCAATAAAGCATATAGCTGCCATACAAACTAACCGGTCAAAATGAATATAATAATTTACGTTATTTTAACAAGTTTTAACGCGAATATGTCGATGAGGGAGTATTATTTATATATAAAAATGTTTTAAAATATTTTATCGAGTATACCTGAGCAATGTCAAAATTAATACAATCAACCCATCCCTCTCTCTGCCTCCAATATCTATATATTGTATATAACAAGTAAAATAGTACTAAGTTCGAGTGCAACCGAACCTTTTATACTCTTGCAACTCGCAGGGATCAAAGTCAGGGAAATACCTTCCTATGTAAATCGTCAACCAGAGAACCGGAATTCAAGAAATTTTTTATATATATTTGTACAATATGCAATATACAATATAACTTATACACTGACCTACATATTCGGCATAAGATTTGTTAAAAAAAAAAAAAAAAAAAAAATAATAAAAGTCTTGCGGTATTTTCGCTAGTTGGCACTGAAAGCGCGTAGTTCTAGTTTTATTCGTCGCATCGGGTCATGCTATACCTTTTTGGAAAGCTCATTTCACTTTCTAACACGTGTTTGTGTTTGATTGTCGTTTCTTTTAAGTCGTTCGTGAGTCATCAAACCGTTATAAACCATTTGAAGAAGCTTGGAGTCACTAAGAAGCTCGATGTATGGATGCCACACGAATTGATTCAATAAAAATATCGCAAGACTTTTTTGACAACCTAATATATATACTGTTATGAGTAAAATATGTTCTGTAATTTTCATTGAGATAACTTAAATATTGACCGATACATTCAGGATTCTGTCTGAACTTCAATTGTACAATTATATCTCACACATCGAGTGATATTTTCGCTCAAAAGGTTCTTGACCAATTTTTGAGTTGAATTTGGATAATTTTTGGTCACAAGGTGGCATACTTTAAGGGAATTATTTCTAGTACTACCATTATTTTATTCTGTTATTATTTAACATGGTGTTATATGGGATGTAGGCATGGTTGGAGTTCGCTTTTGCCCATTTTTGCACTATGACATTGGAATGAGAAGAATGCTGCATTCTAGTTTTAGTCGAAATCAGTTGAACGAGTCCGGAGATATGTGATTTCTTCAAAATGTGGGCGGTACCACGCCCATTGTCCTATTTTCACACCGGCTCCTGTAAAGCTCTCTCATGATATCTCGTGGGTAAAATTTTATTTATCTACCGAAATTATTAAGAAATCCATTTTTAAGAAATCGATATAGGAATTTTGTCATTGTAATAATTAATATAATTATAATATCCCGCTCAAACAGATACAACCGATACGTTTAAAAAATCTTAGAAATAAATACCCCAGAAAGTTCTCTTCAACTAAATCTCATGTTTCCTTTGTTCAATATCAGCACTACACAAAACTGTTTAATGAATTGGATAAGTTTCTCTGTAAAAGTTTTAGTAATAGTAGGGAGTCTACATTAAGTCGAACCCTAGGTTCTTTTGGAATTTTGTAAAATATAGAAGTGCGTGTTCGGCCATTCCTTCGGCTTTCCGCTGGGGTGATAAGTCAGCATCCACCCCTGACGAAATCTCCAACTTGTTTGCTGAATTTTTCAAATCGAATTATGTTCACGATGATCCTGGTACAAGATCCACTTTTTCAGCTAATAATTTCCCATCCATAAATTTTGGCACACGGTGTCTTTCACAGGATGATATTGCCAAGGCTATTTGTGATATTAAGTCTTCTTCCAAATTGAATTTGGATGGGCTTCCGCCTGTACTTATAAAAAATTGTACTGCTTTGGTATATCCTCTCATGCTTATCTTCAACAAGTCTCTCTCCTCTGGGAATTTTATTTCGGACTGGAAATTTTCATGCATTACTCCTATTCTTAAAGGTGGTAGAAAGGATGTAGTCTCCAATTACAGGCCTATTTCTAAACTTTCTACTATTTCAAAAATTTTTGAGTGTTCTGTTAAAAATAAATTTATTTTTTGCAGTAAAATCAATAATTAACGTCAATCAGTATGGGTTTGTCTCTGGGTGCTCTCACTGTGTCTAACTTAGCGGTTTTTAGTGATTACTGCATGTCTGCATTCTCCGCTGGATTTCAGGTAGATTTTGTCCACACAGATTTCTCTAAAGCTTTTGATAAGATTCACATAATATTCTTATAAAAAAATTATCATCTTTAGGGTGTCATCTGATTCATGCATTGCGTCTTCGGGATGGCCACAAGGAAGCGTCTTGAGTTCACTTCTCTTTGTGCTGTTTATCAATGACATTTCCTTCTCTTTCGAAAATTAAAAATTTTCGCAATAATCAAAAACTCACAAGATGTATTCAAACTTCAATGTGATATTGATACTTTCTATGAGTGGTGCCCGAAATCGAAGCTTTTTCTGAATCTAGATAAATGTTCTCAGATCTCCTATGGTAGGGGCGTATCTTACCTTCAAGTTACAATATTTCTAATTGCCGCATAAAATGCATTACTGAAATCAAAGATCTTGGGATAATCATTGACAACAGATTTTCTTTCAGTAGCCACATCAACTATAACATTTCTAAATCATTCTCTGTGCCCGGCTTTGTCCGTCGAAATGCTTTAAATTCTTCCGACCCCTACGCCTTAAAATTACTGTATTGCATAAGGTCAATTAATACGATCGAGCGTGTTCAAAAGATTTTTCTTAAATATACTCTCCGCTCCTTAAAGTTTTTTGACCCAATACCTTCGTATACATCTCGTTTATTGCTTTTACATCTCAAATTACGGGAAAATTGATAGTCCGTTCTCTGGCTTTCATTTGTTTTCAATGTAATTAATGGAGGTATTGATTGTCCCTATTTATTAAGGAAAATTAACTTCAATACTCCTCAGCGTTGTCTCAGATCTATTTCCACATTTTATTATAAAAAGGAAAGTACTAATTTTCCTGAATGAGCTCCTCTCAAGCGTGCTATGCGTGAGTTTAACTCGATTTCCGAGAAAGTTCTTCTTGATTTTTCTCACTCTAGGGTATCCTTCATTAATACTCTCAACTCTGTTTTTTAGTTTAAGTTATCTACTTTGTAATTGTAATTTTATTATTTTAGAATTCTAATTTGAATCCTAATTCTCCTTTAGTCTGTAAGAATTAATATTCATAGATTTAACTAAATAAATAAATAAATAAAAAATTAATTGATTTTGATTAATTTATTAAGCTTCTAGTAGTTTTGAATAGTGTTGTTATATGAGGAGTGAGCGGGGGTTATTTTCCGATTTCATCAATTTTCACTTTGTCCTTAGAAGTTTTTTTAATGTTCGAGCTAAGTAATTTTGGTTATTGTAGCTTAGTACTTTAGGAGATAGATATATTAAACTTATTAAAGGACGGGGCACTCCCACCTTTTTCAAAATTTTTTACCTACAGATGCCCCTTGCTACCACGATCCTCAAAAATTACAGTATTACTCGTATAGCTCTATTGAGTGCTTAGTTATGGCATCTTATGGTTTTCAGTAAATAGCGGTTTAACATGCTTAAGTTTATACATATATGTATATGGTACATGAATATATTATTGTTAAAAATTAAACATGTCCGTTGCCACTAAAGAACAGATTGCCGCAATATATTTAGGCACTTATATATATTTTACATATTAAAAATATTAAATAAGATAAAAAATATGTAATTCCAACTATTGTAATAAATTATACAGTCCCCACATGTTAGATAACGGGGCATCTCGACTAACTATCAAATCTGTTACCATTGCCGTTGCTACATACATCTGTATGTGGGCATTTGTTATCATAACATAATCATTTGCGAAAAGGCGTCGGGAGCTGATGTAGTGCATGTTTTGAGGTCTTGAACTGTTTAAATTTTTTTATAATTTTATACAAATGTTTTTCTTGAGCTTTATATAAGTTTTATATACCAATTAAAATAATAAATTTAATATGAACAATCATATTTTGATTTATGCTTGTAAAAGTTTTATTATAAGTAATTTAAGACTTCGCTCAATCGACAATCCATTTTGTATAATTTTTCTGCAAATTAACAATATTAAACTTAATATTATTTTTTGGAAAAATGTACCAAATAATTTTGAAAATATACTTTATTTTTATAAGTTAACACTAAGACGGTTGCTCTCCTAAATTTAATATTACCGAAATTAAACTGCCGTCGGTATAAGTGTAAATGGGATGGGCCTCTTTAAAATTTTCAAAGAAATGAAAACTGATCTGTCAAACTGCTGAAGTGACAGTTGATTGCTTGCAATATATGGCATACTAATTAGTATTCCATAAGCAAAATGGAGTCTCCACAGGCAATACGCACAGCAATACAGTTAGTATATAATAAATTTTCGAAATAATAGCAGCGGTATAACTAAGAATTCGAATGAAGCAAAAAAATTGTGTAATTGATTTTTATTATGGGTTATTATTATTGTATTTAATTTGCTTATAGAGCTTAAAAGAAATATGATAAAGTTCTTCTTTAAATAAATATAAAAGTTTGTAAATGAAAATTTCAGCTGTGATTAATAATAGAAGTATTGAGGATTTTACATCAAAAATCAATTTATTCATTATAATAATATAAAATAAAGTTTAAACAATTAGTATTTCGTCGAATGGCCGTCGTTGGAAAACACAGCTGCGCATCTCCTAGGCATGGAGTCCACCAAACGCTTGCATTTCTCGATAGGAATGACCTTCCACGCCTTCCATAATTGCTTCGTATTTGACGAATTCTTTCCCTACAGCTTCTTTGACCTCTGCCCAAAGATTCTCGATTGGCTTAAGGTCCGGTGACTGAGCCGGCCAATCCATAACCTCAACTTCATTTCGTTATCTTGTTGATAGACCTATTTCAACGGTATTTTCCATTCAGTGTGTGGTAGCATAGTCAACTCCATTATTTCAACGTACAATTTGAAATCCATGTTTTCTTTAATCCAAAATAACGGACCTGTACCATAGTAAGACAAGCACCCCATACATTGATTTTGGCACCTCCATATTTTACCGTCCGTAAAAAATATTTAGTATCAAATGAAGCGTTTACTTGCCTTCGTACATACTGTCGGCGTCCTCGGGAACCAAATAATCATCGACACATCGTTGTATATATGCAACATGCTTATATGAGACTCGTTTGCATTTATGTGCAATACGCATGCACTCGATAAATAAAATATATAATAATAAACATATTTACTTAGGTTTGGGCATAAAATAAGAATAAAATATTTCTAAGCTTGGAAACGATAATTATTTTTCTCCTACTAGCGGTAGAAGTCTAAAAAATCTGATTTGAGTAAAAGTTTGATTTTTTTATGACGTGCACTATCCAATCAATAAATGAACAAGCACGTGCGTAAATTCCAATGGAACTTTCACTTCCACATTTTTGTTTCAAGCCGCTGTATGAAATTATGCCGATTAGATACCAGTTTGTTCTTCCATTTACATTTTCTGTGATCATTAGCGGTCTACCAGAATCGCCAGCACACGAATCGTGAGCTTCACCTGTAGCACACATTTTGCTGTTACTTATTGAAATATTATTGCAATAACGTAGTAACAGTATTTCTTTCCTTTTCTTTTCTTTTGAACGATTGGTAATATATGAACTGTGGTTTTTAACTTAATAGGACTATACAGTTTATTTTCAGTGCTTCCCCAACCGCTGACAAAAGCTTGCTGTTTCTCGTATGAGTTATCACGTTGACTATCATTGATTGGCAGACAAATGGGTTTTACATTATCATTGAATTTGACACCATTTTTTATACGTAACAATGCTACATCATTATTCATGCTTTTTGCCTTATAATCTGGATGTTTTATTTTTGCATCTATTTCCTTTTCTTGAAGAGGTAGCTCACCACGATTTTCATTACAACCGTTATGTTTATTCAAATTCATTCACCAAAGCGAACTAGAACATCCGATAATGACAATGTCCGGCGGTGACAACAAAGTATTTGTTAATAAGAGAAACAGAGCATTTCAAAAATAAATCGTTTTTGTCTGGAAAGGGAGTTTATAGTAATTTTTAATAGTTTTGTGGCTTTTTTATGAAATACCAAATTTGACATACATACATGTTTCATTTCTGAGTAAAATCAATGTAATCCAGGGATATTCATCAATATCAGTTTTATCACCACCGTAAATGCGATTTGATAAAGTTAATGTCCCACATACCTCAGTTGTCGGTAGAATACCCTAAAACATGAGAAGGAAATGAAAAAATATGTGAACTGAACAGACTGCTGACACTACACCATAGTCACATTTTTTGTTTTAATAATCAATTAAACGACTATCACATTATCCACTTTTAACACCCTTCAATATTTTTTAAAACAACTCGATATCGTTTCTAAAACTTTGAAACCAAAAAAGTCAAATAAAATCCTCTGAAATTTAGAACACAGCGAGTTTAACACCCTCAGAATTCTTTGTTCGGAGCGTACAACATTAATAGTGGTGCAAAGAAAATTCACTGACAGGCTAGTCAATACGAGCACCTTTAACCATGTGATGGCTAGTTAGTTAACCCCAGCTTCACTTTGCAATGAAGTTGAAACGGAATTGAAACTCTCTGATACTGGGCGCATAGATCGACCAGAAGAAGTAATATAAAACTTTTAATAAACTCTTGCATTTAGTGCCATTTCCAGAGCAGCAATTAAACCTTCTGGAACGTTCTCAATGAAATTCGTTCTGGTGATCAATCTTGCACCAATTGTAGAATAAGTGTTCGTTTTGGTTTTAGAAAATAACAGTTTACATTCCCAGTCCACTCTGACAATCTCTGATACTAACCACATCTTTGCATTATCACCTAACCGAACACATCTAACATTCTATCTTGTCGTTGACGCTCGACTTATGGTAATTACCACCAAACTGCAACTAGGTAAGCCATAACAGAACAACGAAATATAAACAGACTAATCATTTATCCGTAATGTAGGCGTGGTTGCACCAAATATTTAACGAAAATACTTTACCTTACCCGCTTTTCCTCTTGTTGTTTTTTCTTATTTGTCTCTATATATTCCTATACCTTTAATTTTCTTTTTAGGACAGCAAACCTGTAATCCGAAATATATTTTTAAAAGAGTATTTTCTCTCAAAATTTTTGTAATACTTACTTTATAACTGATGTTATAAGCTCCACAATAACTATTTTTTAAAAGTGTGGTTTCCGAGCATGTTCTGCTTACCTTTACAGAGAGTATACTTAAGGACCTGCATTCAAGTATCGGCATACATTTTCCGGACTCGCGTCTTGGGGTAGTACATTTTACACCCGTAGCTGTAATATGAAGTTAATATAGTAATTTTCGCTGCATTTTTAAGTGAAATAATTTTCTTAAATGGAAATTCAGATTTTCCGACAAGAGCTCTAGAATGAACTTTCTGTTTCCGCGGTGTGCTACTTTACATACATTTTAATTCTTCTAAATATCTTACGTGTGCCTACAATTCTTCTATGATTCAACTTTTTGAAATTTTTGAGCCGAGATACTTCTAGGACGTTTCAATAATTAAGTATCTCAGATGTATTAGTATTTTAGAGCCAGCTCAAACGAAAACGTCATTTTTCTATGTAATGGTACCGATACGGTAATTTCACTCTTTATCGTAGTTGGAGTGTACGGAATAGGCTTTAACGGATATTTAATTTACTTCCATATATTCAATTCAGTTCTAACCTATTTTCCAGAGAACTGAACGAGCTTCAAATTATATTAGCAGTGACAGATAATCAGTAACGCGTCTTTGGACAAATTATTTGTATCATGGCTGTTAATCAATCAGGTATGTCTTTCCATATCCAAATGAAAATCTCTCACCACTTATTTAATTTAGTATCAAATATCCCCTTCTTTTTTTAAACAAATAAATATATGAATAACATTCTTTTATCACTTACCACCGACAATTGTATTGAAGAAACACAGGGCACACCACAAGCTCAATAACAAAGCAAAACAATTACTGACTGCCATTAACAAAGGAATCAAAATATTCACAAGCACAATTTACGACCACTTTTGACAGCGATCTCGACTTGACAGATCGGCACTAATTACATATATTGTGCGTAACATAATGTAGAAACTTACATATTTTGTATTCAATAAAAATTATTTTTGTTACTATATGACCGCAATATATTGCACAATGTATTACTTACAGAGGAAACCTATGTTGCACCGAAAACTTTGAAACTGAAGTGCTTACGTAAAAAAATTGGGAACTTCAGATTGCAGATAAATGTCGAAACACATGTTTTAAATATAATACGTCATTTAAAACCAATTACAGAATACAAAGAACGAAAAAATAATAACGTTAGCTTCAGTGCAGTTGAATGGTGTTTATATCCATATAGTGGTATGATATCGATCATCGCGACAAATGTGCAGCGCGGGCATGGCTAAATTGACACAGCTTGTCAGGCTTAACATTAATATATACATTTTACTGCGTCTCCGATGTTACTTTCAGAGAGTAATCAACTACGTTGCAGACTTAATATTCACTGCTCAAGGTACTATTAAAAAAAAACTATTAGTCATACATAACTTGAGAGCGAGCGAAATACGCCTCGTCGAGTTTCCCCCATGAGTAGCAGAAATACAATCACAATAATAATTGTAAACCATGATTCACATTTTTGAAAATATATAAAGTCGGATAAGGGTCAAACCAGCGAATTAAATATACATAAGTTATACTTGTAAGCTAATGCAAACAACTTTTTGATATGAAGGAAAAACTCCAATGAGCTACATATCAACAAAAATTAATGCACAAATGTATTTAGACTTGCTTGATAGTAAATTGATAGAATTTGCACGCCTATTTTCCGAGGACAATTGGACTTTCCAACAAGACAATGTCCCGATCCAAAATACAACCCTTACTAAAAGATTTTTCGAGTCAGGAAACATTGCGCTTTTAGAGTGGCTAGCAAAAAGTCTAGATTTAAACCCAATCGAGGATCTGTGAGGAATAATATCTACTCGAATTTTTAAAGTGGACGCCAGTTTACTACCCCAAAAGAGCCAAAAATTGCAATACAGAGAGAATGGGCTTCAATAGGCATGTCAACGCTAAAATCTTTGATTGAATCGATGCCATCTCAACTTAACCAAGCCAAAATGAATAAAGGAAAGTATATTAATTACTAAGAACCTAATTTATCAACTTGTTTTTTAAGAAGCATATATAAATATTTTCTATGAACTACAGGAATTTTAATTAATTTTTGTTATATGATGTTACTGTAAAAATAAATATATAAACAAAAACCAAAACTTTGATAGCTCTCTTTATTGCCAAATTCAATGGCTTTGAAGTCGTGTACATATAATTTCTTTACTAAGGATAGTGCAGTGGAGACACTATGCATTAAAAATACTCAAACGACACAAAATTTTTATTTGTCAAGGTACAGTGAGAGATCATCTATAGTACATATCGCCTAAATACTTCAGTGTACTGGTTAAAGTTATTGCCAAGAAATCGGTGGAAATCATGCTAGTTTATTAAGTCTATCCATTTAAAAGAGGAAAAAATCTTTCTGATATTAAGTTTTAACAAATGAGAGTGCTATTAGTAAGACCTAAGTTAGAAAGAGTTGAAATTAGTTGGCCAACCAGTTCTCGAGATTTTACTTCGGCTTAGTTCTTAGAGTGAAGTTGAGTATTCAGAAAGAAAAGTTTACGTCAGTAATCCTCGGATCATTGATGAGCTCAAGATAAATATTCAGAATTCAAAAAATTGTGGAAATAACTTTAATAGACCAATTTAAAAGCTAGTTTATATACGAAATACTTTTCTTCTATTTCCAAAGTTTTTAAAACTGTTGAAAAATAAAAACATATGGCAACGCTTATGTATTGCTTGCACATAGAATTAAGCGCTTACACATGTTTTTTCAGTCCAACATAGGTTATGGGCCCAGAGCCACGTGGATTTTAGACAAAAAGAATTCGCAAAGACACGTGCAGTTAAAGAATTGCTAAGAGACAAATGAGAGATCGGGGGAACTAATTTAACGACATATATAATTGCGATATAACTATAGTTAGTGAAAGTGAAAGACTTATTTTGTAAAGACAAAATTCAACATCAAGTAAAAATGAGTTCAGCGGCTCTGATGCAAATAGATAAGCTGGATGGCCATAACTACGACAGTTGGTGTACCCAAATGAAGAGCATCCTTATACACACGGAATTGTGGAAAATCGTCAGCGGAAAGTTCGTGCGAAATATAGCTGTTGCAGATAAGTGGGATGAGCTTGACGAGAAGGCTCTAGCTACCATTACACTTGGCGTAAAGACGTCGCAGCTTATGCATATAAGGAAATGCAAATCGTCGTTGGAGGCATGGAAAGCACTGGAGACTTTGTACAAAGCTACTGGTCCCGTACGTAAGGTGTCATTATATAGAAAGCTGATCAACATGAAAATGGAGGAAAATGATGATATTTTGAAGTACCTGAATGATTTTAGCAACGTAGCAGACAAGCTCGCTGAGATGGATATAGCATTACCTGATGAGGTGTTGGGTAATTATGTTATTGTCAAATTTGCCTAAAAGTTTTGATAATTTCGTAGTAGCTATGGAAACTAGAGACAATTTACCATCATTCAGTTTTGTGAACTCTAAAATCATAGAAGAAGGTGAACGTAAGCGAGGCGAATCAGGCGAGCCAAGCGGTATCCATGTATATGCACAGGTGAATGCAAGCAGAAACAACAACAACAGCAAAGGCAACAGAGATTTGAAATGTTATGCATGTGGGCGACCAGGGCATTTTGCATCAAAGTGCAAAGCAAAGAAGAAACACGGTGATAGAGAACAGAAATCATATACCATGTTAGCAGCAACAAATATATCGTTCTTCAATTCCTCTGAGTGGTGCGTGGACAGTGGAGCTACAGCGCACATGTGCAGCGATCGTAAGATGTTTACGAAATTCCAGGAGCGCAGAGAGAGAGTTACACTCGCTGGAAGTAATTATATGTATGCTGAAGGAATAGGCGAAGTGTTGTTAACGACAAATGAAGGTGATGTATTACTGACCGATGCTTTATATGTACCTGAGCTAGGTGGAAATTTTATATCAGTTAGCAAAATCATACAGCGAGGTTTTGTTGTAAAGTTTGCGCATGAACATGCTATCGTATGCGATAATATCGGAAGAATTATATTAAAAGCGAAACAAAGTGGTGGTTTATTTGTTACTAGTAAAGCGAACAATAAATGCTTTTATATAAATGGAGATAATTGTGAGAAGTGGCATGCAAGATACGGTCACTTGAATTATGGAAGTTTACAAGAACTTGCTTCCAAAAAAATGGTTCATGGTTTAGAAGATGTTAGATTTCCAAAATTTATGAATTGCACAACATGTATGAAGTGTAAAATCTACACACAGCCGTTCCCACAGAAAGTTAGTGAGCGGGCAAAAGGTTTACTTGATGTGATTCACACAGACGTTTGTGGTCCGTTTAGAACAACTTCACTAGGCGGTGCGAAATACTATATAAGTTTTATTGATGATAAATCTCGCCGTGTATTTATATACTTTATTAAAAGCAAAGACGAAGCTTTCGATAAATTTGTAACATTTAAGAACCTAGTTGAAAGACAGACAGAAAGAAAAATTAAATGCATGAGAAGTGACAACGGGCTTGAGTTTGTCAATAAGAGGTTTGATAATTTGTTTAAAGAGTGTGGTATAAAGAGACAACTCACTGTTCCGTACTCCCCGCAACAAAACGGAGTAGCGGAGCGCATGAATAGAACGATCGTGGAGATGGCGAGAACAATGATGGCATATGCGAATATTTCTGAAATGCTGTGGGCAGAGGCGATTGCTACAGCTGTGTATATAAGAAATAGATCGCCAACAAAAGCATTAACTGGTATGACTCCCTATGAAGTGTGGACAGGCCGTAAGCCGTCGATTAAACACTTACGCGTATTCGGATCGACAGCGGTGTGTTTAGATAAAACTCAGAGCAATAAATTACAAGCAAAAGGTAAAGAGCTTAAGATGGTTGGTTACTCACTTACCTCAAAGGCATATCGACTTTACGACCCGGATTGCCGAAGGGTTATTGAGGCACGAGATGTTATGTTTTCTGAGATAGTTAAAGGCGAAGAGAATTCTGTTAGAGATTTAGTAAACTATACTCAAAAAAGTTTCATATTTGACCAGTCATTAGATGAACGTGATGCTAAAGAAGACGTTGTAAGCAATCAAAAACGTAATCGTGAAGACGATGATACTGACGATGATTATGTTGGTAATGAAGCCGAGTTTGAGGAGGAGGAGCAGGTGCGTATCGGTCGTGGCAGACCAAGATTTGTACGAACTGGTATGCGAGGTAGGCCGAAGAAAGCTCGACATTTATTAAACGTAATTGAAAGCTCAACAAATATTGACATTCCTCAAACGGGTTGCAGAAGCATTAAATTGTAGATACGCTAAAGAGTGGGAAAATGCAATCAGAGAAGAGCATGCAGCTTTAATTAAAAATAAAACCTGGAGCCTTGAGAATTTGCCAGAAGGGCAACACGCGATCGGATGTAGATGGGTGTTTAGTGTAAAACGCCAAGTTGATGGGGCTATAGAACGGTTTAAATGCAGATTAGTTGCTAAAGGTTGTAATCAGCAATTAGGCGTAAATTATAAAGAAACATTTTCTCCTGTAATTCGCTACTCGTCGATTCGTATGGTTTTAGCGTTAGCAGTTGAATGGAAACTATATGTGCACCAAATGGATGTGTGTACTGCTTACCTTAATAGCGATCTACACGACATAGTGTACATGAAACAGCCGGAAGGGTTCATCGACGAGCGACACCCAAATAAAGTATTACGGTTAAATAAAGCGATTTACGGATTGAAGCAGTCAGGCAAAGAGTGGAACGAAAAGTTAGACAATGTGCTGAAATCGATTGGCTATGTTCCATGCGTAAATGAACCATGTTTGTATAAGAGAAATCTAGAAGGTAATATTTCTCTTATTGCTGTATACGTCGATGATATGATTATTGCATGTAAAACGAAAAAAGAGATAGAGAAAGTTAAAGCTCAGATATCGAATATTTTTGACTGCGTTGACAAAGGACAGCTACGGTATTTTTTGGGCATTAAAGTTGAACGTAATGGAGAACTTGGTGCGATACATATTAGCCAATCTCAGTACATAAAAGATATTTTGCAGAGGCATAGTATGACACAATGTAGAACAGCCGCAACACCATTGGATGCAGGCTTTACAATAGGTTGTAGAAACACCACATGCAAAAGAGTCGAAATCAGCGAATATCAGTCTTTAATTGGTGAATTAATGTATTTGTCTGTTTGTACTCGTCCAGATATAATGCATTCGGTGTGTAAGTTGGCGCAGCGCAATGCAGACCCTCATACGGAACATGTAGCTGGTGTAAAACATATTTTAAGATATTTGGCATCCACAGCTGATTTGAAGTTACGTTATAGCGCTTGTGGAAAACCCGTGCAAGGGTTCGTGGATGCAGATTGGGGTAATGATATGATGGATCGAAAATCCTTTTCAGGATATGCGTTCGTTCTCAGTGGCAGTGCAATCACATGGCAGTCGAAAAAACAAACAAACTGTGGCCTTGAGCAGCACTGAGGCCGAATATGTTGCTCTTGCGGAGGGAGTTAAAGAAGCGTTGTTCCTACGTAATCTATTAAACGAGATTGGGTGTGAGCAGCAAGAACCAACAATTATCTATGGTGATAACTTAAGTGCGCAGCATTTGTCTAAAAATCAAATGTTTCATGGTAGAAGTAAGCATATCGATATCAAGCACCACTTTATAAGGGATGTAATAAAAGATGGCAAAATTGAAATCAGATATATTCCAACTAATGAAATGGTTGCTGATATTTTGACAAAAAATTTAAGTAAAGAAAAACATACGAAGTTCACAGAGTGTTTAGGCTTAGAATAAAAGTAAGCAAAACATATGCGTTGAGGAGGAGTGTTGAAAAATAAAAACATATGGCAACGCTTATGTATTGCTTGCACATAGAATTAAGCGCTTACACATGTTTTTTCAGTCCAACAAAAACTTATATAAGGACAATTAAAGTACGCCCGAGTTCAGCTCGGAGTTATTTTAAATATTATCTGATCATCAAAATAAACACCTTAAATTAAAGAAATGTCGTAAAAGTAGAACTAACCGATGTTTGCAGTTTAATAGGAAGGCTGACGACCTAGCTACCCACACTATCTTAAAAGCTTTTCTAGGAGTTCGGTTGTCTATTTATTCACCCCTTGGATTTCTACTGGAGAATAAGCAGAAAGAACTTGATTATCGTTCATAATGGAGCCATAAAAATGTGGCAAATTTCCCCATCGGTCTTTGTTTTCGAAATACCTAACATCATTGTTGTTTCTAACTGATTGCTGATATCCTGGTCTATTGGTGGAATTCCAACAGCATATCGTGTGTTGTATGCCATAGATATAGTTCCAGTGATGAAAAAATACCATCAAATCAAAAGTTAAGCACCTTTTGTAAGCCCAATGTTTGTCATCAATTTGTGCTAGTACACTGCTTTGATGCTTTTATCACATCGAAAGAAATTGGTTTTTAAATACTTACACAATCTATGAGCATGCTAATCCGTAACCAATCTTAACTTCTAAGAATTCCATATACAGAACTTTTGCCACAGAACCTTGTGTGGGGTATCACTATGCCATTTCTGGTAAATTTAGGAACACGTACAAAATGGTATCTTGAATTATAAGAATTAAAAAATAATTTATATACATATTTTTAATAGAGAGAAGATTTGAGGAAGTTCAGACAGTTTTGAGATAATAGGCTATCGAAAATTCCCATAAGAATCTGTAACATATAACTGAACAATAGTTTGTCTGTGAACACTGGAATTGCGCAAATTCCAATTTTATTAATTATAATATACTTATCCATTTCGCATTTTAAAGAAATAAACGAAACATATGTTCTTGCTTTATTTATATATTATGATTGACACCTTTCTCATACATACATTTCCTAAAATGTTACTTCCTAAGTATTTGAATAACACACACTGAGTCGCTTTAATGAGTTGAGTCAGAAAGCTATTAAAAATTTTGTGACAGTTGCTGAGTTATGATTGAGAGTACGGATATGAACTGTTGAGTTTTTGTAATTAATAACCACGATCTTCTTTATATTTTAGTATCGCTGTTTTACAGTTTTTGCAGCACAAGAAGTTAATATAGCAATTATTTACATCAAATGATGGGTTTCCCTATTTCTTTAATATTTTGAATCTGAGAATCTGAGTCAGTTGTTTATAACCAAGAACATCTGCATTTTTGCCTGAAGCGCCCAATAAAGTCATCTTCTTTAGCACCCATCAGCACAGATTAATTGGTTGGAAGGCTTTCTTTCAAAGGAGCAAACTGTTTGATTGGTTGACAAAAATTCATTATAATCTGATAAAGCGTAAGGTTATCGTATGCACAACGTCATTTATTCAGAAAACAGAGTAGTTAAAATTAGATTTTAAATAGAGAACTCCCGAATCTGCCGTTTCTCTTGTATATTGTCTTCTTTTAAGTGAACCGTCGTAGTGATTCCAATTCCGATGATTTTGTTAGTCCGAAACCAGGCACAATTGAAACATCATGTGGGTTCAAATACATATTCAATTGCTCGCCTTAATTCAAATCACATTTCACACTGTAGGATAAAAACATATTTTTCTTCAGAGGTTTCATCAATATTGACATTTTAATGTTTGTCAAAATTGTGACGCTTCTTTGTGGAATTTCACAATCTCCAGCTGTATCGTTTATGCGCAAACTGTTTACTCACCTACGTACTCTTATCGGAATAACTTATTTTTTTACTAGTGTTACTTCTGCCAAGGAATTTGTTCAGTGTACATATGTACATACACATACCATAATCAGCAGTGCTAATGAATCATCGATATATTTTTTTCAATTATACGCGCATTACTCCACCGCAGTACTTAAATACATACTAATACAAACATAAGTACATACATAAGTAGATCTTGAATCAGATCGCATATTAAGCAGTGAAATACATAAGTAAATCGTAGAGACCAAAATTTTTGGAATTTATAAGAAGATTATTTCTCAAAAATAGTAATTCTTTTATTTTTCTGCGGTCAGCAGCCACTATCCAAACCACGGCATTGTCAACAAAAAAAATCGCATATCTCAAAAACAAAGTCAGAGTATCTTGAAACAAAAAGAATAGAGCTTTTAATTGATTATTCGATTTATTGAGCATATTTGTGACCGAGTAAACCAATATGATATGTACATATGTTATAACATTTCTTATCAAACAGTTTTTTTTTTTGTTTTTTTTTTTTTTGTTAAATACATTTTATTTGCAATCTATTTAAGTAAATAATAAGCAAATTAGATAACAAAACCATAATTTGACTTATATTTTTGATCTTCAGATCAAAAATAATATACCATATAACAATATCTTCTAAATGCAAATGTTTGTATAAAAAATTTAATCATACATTTAATATCGTAGTAACATATGTTATTAAACATTTACTTAATTCCTAAATGGGAGATCATGAACATGTTGTCTTTTAAGTCTAAAAATTTCATTACTATCATCCAATAACATGACTGCCAAAGGATTGTCATGATAACTTATCCTGTGCAAATATGCTGAACTAATTCTTTTAATTTCATATTTTACAAAAGGTATATTAAGGTCTGAATGAATGGCTTTATTTGTTATGAACCAAGACGCGTTTGTAATTAATCTTAAAGTTTTCGATTGGTATCTTTATAGAATTTCAATATTTGAATTACAAGCAGTGCCCCAAAGTTGTACACCGTATGTCCATATAGGTTTTAGTATACATTTATATAATAGTAATTTATTTTCAAGATGTAACTACGATGTATGTCAAAGTCCCCAATAAAGTTGTTTGGTTTTTATTTTTAACTGTTTATTTTTGGCTTGTATGTGCTGTTTCTAAGTTAATCGTTTGTCCAAGTGCATGCCGAGGTATTTAACGCTATCGCTTTTAGAAATAGTATTGCCATTTTAAAGGCAATATATCAAACAGTTGAAACACGAAGTTTACATACGATGAAAAATATATGAAAAGAATAACGAGACGTGATTAAGAGTGAACAAAATTAACATGTGTCTTCCATAGATCGTTAAGACACGGTAGATTGTTCATATTATGGCTACTTAGCACAAGTGGTAGGTGTGACCACTTTCTATTGTATCCACTTTAGGTTATACTAAGCTATTTGAATTATGCTAGTTAATTGTTCGATTTTCCAATATATTCTTTTTGACACCTTTTCGTAAGCATTATCTTATATAGCCAATCGGCTCCCTTTTTGACTTTTATTTACACATATTTATATAGATAGAACTTGAGGTGGCTATGTTACTTTAGGTTATACTAAGCTATTTGAATTATGCTAGTTAATTGTTCGATTTTCCAATATATTCTTTTTGACACCTTTTCATAAGCATTATCTTATATAGCCAATCGGCTCTCTTTTTGACTTTTATTTACACATATTTATATAGATAGAACTTGAGATGGCTATGTTATCTAAGATCCAGAATGCCGCACTTACTTTTGACGTTATAAGCAACTCCGATGTTAAGGCGGCTGTGGTAATGAGCAATGAATAGGTTTCTTGAATCATTAAACCATTACCGAGCATTTCTAATTACTGTGCCTATGAGATTGACTATACATATATAATAACAGACCCGGACTGTTAACTGTTGCATTGATCTAGCAAATCTATCAATTTTGCCAACCCAAAAACAGTGTGGCAAGGTCGGTATATCGAATCGTATTATGGACGGCGGTTACTTCTATACAAAAACAAAAGTTGATTAACCAATATTACGTGATTAAAGCTTAATGCTGATATAACCTTGCAGGGGGTGCGCTTGGGCAAATGGAATATTGTAACCAAAACGGATTGTGAAAATTCTCAAGGTGGCCGTGAATTTTTGTACGCCACCACCTGAGAAAAAAGGCATCGCTAATATAATAATACATCCGAAATTCAACCCCAGGAAGATGACTAATGACTTGGCCTTGATAAGTATGACCAAAAATGTCGAATATACAGAATGCGTTAGTCCCATATGTCTACTGCTACAAAAGGGCCAACAGTATTTAGGCTATGCTAAAAAAGCAGCTGCGCGTAGTAGAACTAAAACAAAGGCAATGGTAAAAACAATAAATCTCATCGACTGCATGTAAATACTATATATACCTTTGTATATTAATATATTATGAAAATATTCAAATTTATACATAAATGGGAGGAACAATAATTTGATTTGATCTTAAACCCAGGGCCACCAAAGATCCAATAAATACTCAAACGCCATTCCATTTTTAAAGCATAACTCCAAGTGTAGTAATAAAGCTGAAAAAGTCCACAAGTATCATTTCATTTATAACTTTATTCAGTTAGTTTTCTCATCTATGTCGAACGATTAGCATGGTTAGATGTTCTTTGAAAAATTTGTCTTTGTTAGTCAGCGGTGTATGGATCAGCTGATGGCTGGAACGTCGTAGTTAGTCTAAATAGATTTCCGATTAGAAATTGCAAACTAAACGGCTTTCGGAGGTGGTTGTGCAATATACTTATGTGATTACAGCGCCAATAAAAATAACTATAGAATTCTGGATTTCATAACCTTCGGTAAATACAGAACCTTTCTCTTGAAAACTCTTAAGGTCGACTCATCGGTTGTTGTCATCGTCCAAGCCTCTGCACCTTTATAGCAGGACGGGAATTATGAGCGACTTATAGAGTTTGGTTTTTGTTCGTCGAGAGAGGACTTTACTTTTCAATTGGCTACTCAGTCCGAAGTAGCACTTGTTCGCAAGAGTAATCCTGCGCTGTATTTCCAGGCTGACGTTGTTGGCGGTGTTTATGCTGGTTCCTAAATAAACGAAATTATCTACAACTTCAAAGTTATGACTGTAAACAGTGACGTAAGCGCCAGACCCATTTGTTTGTTTCCTTTTCCAGCCCAGAGAAAGCAGAACTAACGGCGCGGGAATTATGTATGTAAACATGTCTACAAAAATTATGTTTATAAACATTGTATATTATGTTACACTTAAGTTGCCGACAACATTTTCCTATTTTCTTTAAGCTATTTATTCTTATTACATTAACTGTTACGATTCCCTCGAACTAAAAATTACAATAAAGCATTAAATATTGATCTCGGAATCGGATGTTTTAATATACATAACTGGCGCAGTCGAAAAAAAAGAACTGAAAAAGAAAAGAATCACAAAAATACAAAAATATATTTAAATATATTTACAAGTGTATTATTAATTGTTATATATACAGTGAGACTAGCTATTAAAGAAAAAACAATAAAGTGTGCGGATTTAAAAGTAAAGAAAAATTATTGCATTTTATCGCTCAAAAAAAAAAAAACACTAGAACGTTACTTTTTTGGTGATTTCCATCAGTCATAAGTGTGAAAATGTGAAACTAGAGAAATAAAAAAAAGGAATAAAACAAAATAAAATTAAATTAAATAAAATAAATTAAGACTACTACCTTAAACTAAAAGAGTCCCGTAATCAAGTATCAGTAAAACCTGCAAAAGAAGCCACCGATTTCCCGCCAAAACTTATTTTTTGTGAAACATATGTGCTAACAAATACCGGTTTTGTGAGTGAAAAAAAAAACAAAACATAGTAGAGCGAACAAAGTGTAAAATAATATATAAAGAACAATTGAACTGACAAAAATTTATCATGGCAACGAGCAACGGTGCTTTAACATTTACATTAAATGAGATAATTAAAGATGCACATTGCATTCGCGAATATAAAGGAGACAACTCATGCGCTCTTACTTCGTTCTTAAGAGAAGTGGACATGGTCTTATCGTTTATTCCAACGGATTCGCCAGAGAAAACCTACGTGTTTCATCGTATTATAATCAATAAGATTCAAGGTGAAGCTTTGCACGTCGTTCGAACTCTTGGCCCCACACCAACATGGATGGAAGTAAGAGATATTCTTATACGAAACTTTGGTATAAAAAAATCTTATAACCAGTTGTATCAAGAGGCATTTATGCTAGTAAATAAAAATGATATTGTTAATTATTATTTAGCTTTAAGAGATATTTTATGCAAACTAAATGAGAAATTCGAGTACGATGACGAAAAGCCTATTGAATTTAGCCCAAAAAATGTTGAAAAAATTATATTAAGAACTTTTTTAAACAATATTGTTGTTAATTTGGCTTCAGTCATCATTAATAAAAGTATTAACTCTTTAAGAGATGCTTATAATTTATTAGAAACAGAAGGACTTTTTAGAAATCATATCGTAGAAAATAAGTCTACATATAATAGAAGCGAAAGACCATATCATACTTACCAAAATTACAACAACTTCGCGAACTATAGGAAAAATGAAAATCATAATGAAAGTTATAATCGTTTGCCAAGTTTTAATCGTAATCACAACCAAACGAAACAATTTGTAAGACAAAATAAATTTGAACAACCAAATTCAAATATAGTTGAAGCAAATAGAAGTTATAACAATAGTTTTAGAAACCGTAACTTTGCGTTACCACAAAGTAGTACGCTTTCGAAAATGGATGTAGATCACGTACAGGTAAATACCGCAGATGCTAATTTTGATCAAGGAACAAATGTAGAAGGATTTGAATGTTTCAACAATTATGCACAATATTCTAATCATAGCAACTTTCAATATAACGAAAATGATCACGAAATAAATTTTCATACAATTGCCTCAAAACGACACTTTCCTTAATTGAGATTACAATTAAGCATGATAAATTAATTGCTTTAGTTGATACCGGATCCACAACTTTTCTTTTAAACAAAGAAAAATTGTTGCAATATGAAAGAATACCTTTACATAGCCCAATTTTATTTTCTTCCCTTAATTCAAAATCAAATATTTATCACGAAATCATAACCGACTTACCAATTGAGTTCAACGAAAATGCCACTATGTCATGGAAGTTAACAGATTTTAGAGATAAACAATTCGACGCAATAATAGGGCAAAATATATTAAAACCTCTTCAAGCTATAATTGATATGAGTAAAGAAGTAGTTATTATTAACCATAGTGTATTAAAATTTCTTCCTAATTTTCCGAACAATAGGCACGAAATTTACCAATTAGAGCCAACAAGAATAGGGAAAAATGTAATGGATAACCTGTTTAGTGACCTAAATGTCGAGGAGTCAGCTGCACTAAAGACCATTCTTAACGATTTCCAAGATTTAATATTTATGGAAAATTTATGGAAAGTATATTAGATAAACTAGGCCGAGCTCAATATTTCTCCACGATAGATTTGGCAAAGGGTTTTCACCAAATCTTCGTTAAAGAGGAAGATCGGTCCACCGGCCACGTTTCAGCGTCTAATTAATACAGTTTTGAAAAACGATATTAATAAAAGGTGCGTCGTCTATCTTGACGATATTTTAATTTTCTCTACAAGCTTACAAGAGCATGTCGTTGACATAAAGCATATTCTTAACAAATTAAGATATTCAAACTTAAAAATTCAAATTAATAAGTGCAAATTTTTCGCAAAAGAAACTCCTTTCTTAGGCCACATACTCACCCCAAAAGGAGTGAAACCCAATCCGGCAAAAGTTGATTGCATTTTAAAGCTGCAACTACCAAAAAACGTCAAGCAGATTAAATCTTTTCTAAGTGTTACCGGCTACTACAGAAAATTTATTCGCGACTACTCAAAGGTAACTTATCTACTAATAAAGTTTTTAAAAAAGGATGCTTAAGTCAATCCTAATGATCCCAATTTCATCACTGCTTTCGAAAAACTTAAACAGTAATAACTGAAGCTCCCGTACTTAAGTACCCCGACTTTAAAAAACGTTTTCAACTGATAACAGACGCTAGCAACTATGCCCTGGGTGCAGTTTTGCAGCAAGACAATCATCCAATTTGCTTCGCTAGCAGAACCCCAAATAATCATGAAAAAAATTATTCTGCCACTGAAAAAGAGTTATTAGCAATTGTTTGGGCTACTGGTTATTTTCGACCTTATTTATTTGGTGTTGAATTTGATATTCTTTCTGACCATCAACCACTGCGATGGCTTTTTGTCAAATCACATGTAAAAGAAAATCCGAGATTGTACAGATGGCTCATTAAACTTAGCGAATTTAATATTAACATTAACTACATAAAGGGTCAAGATAATCATGTTGCAGACTTTTTGAGTAGAATTAGATGCGATGAAATACATACACTTAACTCATCAACTGAACAAGCTGATTCTCTATATAATAATACTGATGATCATGAGACGAGACATTCTCAGGAAGAAGACACTCATAATCATATTGGCATTCTTAACACAGTTGTTAATCGATTTAAAACGCAAATAATTCTTACAGATGATAAAATCAAAGACTTTGAATATAAAAATAACAAAAGGAAAATATTTATTAATTCAGCTGACTTAGAAACAAATTTCGAACATTTATTAACAGAACATATAGGTACTGGAACAGTAGGTATATTTACTGCATTAGACGATCATAAATACAATATTTTACAACAAAAAATAATAGATTTATTCGAAGGGAACGGAAATGTGAAATTTGTAAGATGTTCGTATAATGCAAAAGAAATGAAAAGTGAAGACCACGTTTATAGAGAGATCAAAAGATACCATAAGAATGAAACGAGACATGCAGGCATAAATGAAAATTATGAAGGTTTAAAACGGCTGATATATTTCTAAACTTAAAGAATGCATACAAAAGTTTATAAATAATTGCGATATTTGTAGCAGATGTAAATACGATCGCAACCCTATTAAAGAAAAGTTTAGATTTACAGATATTCCGAAGAACACAAAGCAAATAGTACATATGGATGTATACACAAATTCCAAATGCAATCTCTTAACCTTTATAGACCGTTTTTCGAAATTCGCAACTGCTTTCTATCTGGAAGATCGTAATAATCAAACGATAATTGAAAAATTGCGATAGATTTACATTTTGTTAAGCCAAATAACCAAACAGGCAATAGTGATATTGAACGACTCCATAGTACATTAACGGAAAAAATAAGAATTTTGTATATTGAAAATAAAGAATTAAACATAAAAGATAAAATGAGTAAGGCTGTAGAATTTTATAATAAGAGTTATCATTCTGTTACAAGATATAAACCAATCGATGTTGAATATGGGAATTGTAATAAAAAAATTATTTATAAAAATATTTTAAAATTTAAAACAAATTATCTTAAAAAAAGAAATAAAAAGAGAGAAATATTTATGGATAATAGGAAAGAAGGATATATCAAAAATCATAAATCTTTACGACATAAAAACGAACCTAAGTTTAGGTTTAATAATTTACAAAATGTTCATAGTTCAAACATAAAAAGACAATTGAAATTTGAAGGAAACATCGAAATCTCATTTAAATTTATTTAAAATTAGTATTAAACTCAGGAAAGTTTTAAAATTAAGCGATGGAGAAATTACGTATGTAAACATGTCTACAAAAATTATGTTTATAAACATTGTATATTATGTTACACTTAAGTTGCCGACAACATTTTCCTATTTTCTTTAAGCTATTTATTTTTATTACATTAACTGTTACGATTCCCTCGAACTAAAAATTACAATAAAGCATTAAATATTGATCACTCTTCGGAATCGGATGTTTTAATATACATAACTCGGGTGTTGAGGCCGATAATATCAATACCTTGTCGATTAAGTTCTGCAGCACGAATTATTTTCTCCAGCAGCAGATTGAAGAAGTCGCACGATAGGGAGTCGCCTTGTCTGAAACCTCGTTTCGTATCGAACGGCTCGGAGAAGCTTCCCGATCCTGACGGAGCTTTTGGTGTTGCTCAACGTCAGTATACAAGTCGTATTAGTTTTGAGGGGATACCAAATTCAGACATCGCGACATTAAGCCAGCTCCTTTTCATGCTGTCGAAAGCAACTTTAAAATCGGCAAAGAGGTGGTGTGTGTCTATTCTTCTTTCACGGGTCTTTTCCAAGAATGAGAATATCTGGTCGGTTTTTGATTTGCCAGGTCCAAAGCCACACTGACAAGGTCCAATCAGTTTGTAGACGGTGGGCTTTAATCTTTCATACAATACGCGCGATAGAACCTTATGCGCGATATTGAGGAGGCTTGTCCCACGTCAGTTGGCGTAGATTGTGGGGTCTCCTTTTTTAAGGATTGGGCATAGCACACTCAAATTCCAATAGTTGGGCATACTTTCGTTCGACCATATTTTGCAAAGAAGCTGATGCATGCTCTTTATCAGTTCTTCGCCGCCGTGTTTGAATAGCTCGGCCGGCAATCCGTCGGCCCCCGCCGCTTTGTTGTTCTTCAGGTGGGTAATTGCTATTCGAACCTCTTCAGGGTCGGGCAATGGAATGTCTGCTAAAGCGTCATCGATTGGGGAATCGGGTTTGCCTTCTCCTGGCGTTGTACGTTCACTGCCATTCAGCAGGCTGGAATGGCTGGAAAGCATTCTGTTTTCTCTCTGCTGCGACACGGCACTCCTCGTCGTACCAACTGTTCGTTTGCTTTTTCCGAAAACCAATGGTTTCGGTTGCAGCTATACGTAAGTTTGGAGTTTGAAATGCCGTCCTTCAGTTCCCTTATACCGAGTTGTTGACGAGTGCTCTCAGAGAGCAGGCGTGCAAGCCGAGTAAAAAATCGTCCGACTGTTTGTTGTGATTGCAGCTTCTCGACGTCGAACCTTCCTTGTGTTTGTTGACGTGCAGTTCTTGCTGCACAGAGGCGGGTGCGAATCTTGGCTGCTACAAGGTAGAGGTCCGAATCGATGTTAGGACCTCGGAGCGTACGCACCTCTATCACAACATGATCGATGTGGTTTGTGGCTTTTCCATCCGGAGACAGCCAGGTGGATTGATGAATTTTCTTATGCTGGAATCTAGAACTACAGATAACCATATTTCGGGCCCCGGCGGAGTCGATCAACCGCAACCCATTTGGGGATGTTTCTTCGTGAAGGCTGTATTTACCGACTGTTGCGCCAAAGTCACCTTCTTTGCCCACCCTGGCGTTAAATTCACCAAGCACGATTTTGACATCATCAATTAAAAAAGAAAAAAAATTGAGATATGCACCTATGTTTCTTCTAGTTATCTTTTCTTTAAGTTATCATATATGTGCTTGAGCACAGATAGGTTATGTTAGGTAAGGTAAGGTTAAAAGGTTGATGCAAGAAGGATCTCAGTCCGTTGTGGTACCTACAAACTTATAAAAACTCGACCATAAGACCCTTTAGGATGGCTAAAGCGCTCGTTGAGACGGCTAATATCAGTGTCGGCTATATCGTTTGGTTGGAGGAAATGGAAATGGAGGAAAAGGTGCCTGGCTTTTTCCTCCTCGCCCAATAAAACTTTGCCTCCTAGAGACCGGAAAGGTTTTAAGCATTTGAATGTCTATTTGACAGTATTCAGTAAGGACTTCAGCATTTGCAGTAAAGTTAAGTTTACTCAAGGCGAGTAGTTCAGTATACCTCTTGAGTTCTACTCTAGACCAGAAAACAAGACGGCGACAGAGATCCAACCGGGCGTGAGCGGAGCAAGGGTTTTCCTTCTGCCTGGTAACTAGGCACCCTAATGTTGAAGTAGATTTACTACTACTACTACTACTAGAAACGAGTATAAACTAAAGAGCCTGAAGTCCTTTGCACCGACGTGAGAATTTTTCATAGGCTTCTTTATAAACGTACCCTTAACCAGTCCCCTACTACATATAGAAAGGTTGTCACAGCAACTCAAAAGTTACTCAAGTCTTGAATTAGTGTTGAGCTTCCCCTGACGGTGTGCCTTGGTATCTGAGCTTATAATAACTGCGGCTCTTCTTCTTTTGTCTTACACTAGAGCTCTTCCCACCAGGTGCAGAGGTGGTTCCAACTTGCGACATAAAGCCCGAGACAAGCCAGAGTTATTCAGCAGTGACAATATTCTCATTGCCGAAATTGGGTAAAATAAAACGTTAAGTTCGTTTCTGACCAACATGCAGGCTCTGGTTCTATCCGTACTACTTGTCGCCAGGAACTTGTGTCTCTTTATCCTTAATCTAGAGATGATGTTGCTGCTTAGCCATGGCTTTTGTATAAAATCAATATTGGCTACGTCTTGTCCTAGACAAATTTGCGGGATATTCATCCCCCATATTCTTCTCCGACAGTGCAAGTTCCGCACTTTCCCCGATTTTCTCTCGGCCCTGTCCTTTGTGCTCAGAAAAAACTACTTTATAGTATAGGTCATTTCATTTTCTCTTCTTGTCAATAAGAATCTTATTTAAGAATCTTTGAATAATACATAGCATATGGCTTATGAGTATGAGAACAGCTAATATCTAATATGATAACAGCATCAAATTTCGTCACATATTTTCCGTTACTGTCGTCGCCAGTTATGTTCTTTACATAACTGATTAGATCAACAGTAGGCCACTCTTTTCTGTAAAACAGTAATTTTTGATATATAATATATATATATATATACTTTGAAAAAATCATTATTTTTCGAACGACGATTTATTATAAATTACACAAGCTAGGTGGTAAAGGCATCAGAGCCTAAATTTTATATTTTGCTCCAGAAAGGTTCCAATCATACCCCGTAGTAAAAGCTTGCTACCGAGTTATGCTTTTAGAATTTATAATATTTCAACTACGAAAAGCAGTATTAATGCGCTTCCTTTATCACTTATATAACATGACTTTAAGCATCAGATGATCGCTAGTATATAGTCACAGCAACAACAATACCAAAAAATTCTAAAAAAAAACAAATTGTAATTGTATACAGCATGCGTGCGTGCCAGCTTAAGTAGTGGCAAGTGCAACACTAACAACATCCAACATAAAATGGTAGATTTTATGCAAGAAAAATAAGGTAATATCTCTGCTTTGCCAG
>CM050323.1:96887707-96906431 GCA_027475135.1 Bactrocera correcta | reverse complement strand
GTATAGCATTAATTGCATTTGAATGATCAAGTTTTTTGCTTATATGCCTCTGAAAATCTAAATATTTTCTACAACCCTCGCGATAAGTATGATTAAGAGAATACAAGAAATATTATATATAGTATATAGGCTTCCGAATTTTATATTTTAGCTAAAAAAATTCTGCACATAGTCGAGTATTACTCGAAACCACCTTAAAAACATATCGCGCTACAACCAAAGAGTTAGTGTTGCTGCTGAATGTCAGTTTACTGATCTAAGCTGATATCTTCAGAATGACCGATACTTTAGGTCAATGAAATCTAGGTATAGAAAATCGTAATCCACTTCAAAGTCCAATAAGAGTTTGTAAATCATATTAATTGTTACCACTTCAAATCTAGTGGACATTATGGGTATAATTTAGAATCTATGATTTGCAAACAAGTAAGGAAGGACTAAGTTCGGGTGCAACCGAAATTTTTATACTTTTACAACTTGCTAGAATCAACGCCAGGGGAATACCTTAAGGTGTAAAACGTCAACTAGAGGATAGGAATCGAGCAATTTTACATATACACACATATAAATCATACACAGATCGACATATTCGGCATAAGGTCTGCTTGAAAACCGAAAATCAATACATGTACTTTAGGGGCTATACCAGTGTGACATTTTCAAAAAAACCAAAAAAATTTATTTGCTTTTTCGATAGCTTATATTTCCATAAATTTCCTGTGAAATCGGGAAGTTTGTATCTTGAATATTTTTTTGGTGGCAGTGTTCTAAAGAGCGACCGCTCGGAGGTGAAACCTATATAAGTGAAACTTTAAACGCGTTTTTCTCGAAACTATATTTTTCAAAATTGCTAATATCATAAACAAGAAATTGACCGATCGAGTTCAAATTAAAACTGCGTATTTTTAAACTTTTTTACTATACAATGAACTACAATCTTTTTGATTGGTTGAAAATTGTAAATTTGTCATTAAAAAAACAACCATATTTTACATAAAAAACGATTTTTTTTTCAAAATTACGCCATTTTGTTAGTTTTCGATATTTTTCAAAGATCGTAGTTCATTGTATAGGAAATATCTTTAAATTTAATAGACTTTTCAAAATTTTTTTCAGCTACTCATTTGGTCAGAATCATGCCAGCAGTAGGGACACTTTTTTTTTGGCCCCTCCGAAGACAGCCCATAACTTCGTTATTTTTCAACATTTTTTTAAAAAGATCTTAAAATATAGCTGAAAATATACTTTATTACGTTCAAAGAAGTTTGAAATGTTCAATTGCGGACTTTCTCTCAAAATAATCACGAAAATCGCCTCATTTTTCATGCGTCACACTAGTATAGCCCCTTAAGGGGGTTGGAGTAATATCGAGCCGATTTTATTTATTAACTATTTGCCACATACTCCAAATATTCGAAAATCCTTATATAAAGGAATATCAGTTGTATATCTCAAGCTGTCACCTATGGATACCATACTGGAGTCCACATTTCCGATATTTGGGAGCTTGTTTGTTGTAAACACACCAACCATTTTTATATGGCTGCTCTTTGGTCTATATTCAAAAAGAAATTATGAAAATTGCTCTAGTATAATTGGAAAGCATTCCAACTAGTAAATAGTTGAAAGACCAACAGACCGTCTCGAATAGCACATAGTAGGCAATAATTGGTGAGCTAAACGACTTGCTCAACATAGAAGCAGAGAATCTGTACTTGAAATGGTGACTGCCATAACCGGAATAAGATCGGACAGTGAGGTAGAATTCGCCCAGAAGGTAGAAGATAGTCACCACTCATTGACGTAACGACACATACGAACGACAGTGAAGAGGACAGGTGCTCTACAACTCAGTAGTGGCTAAGGCTATTGGTTCATTTTCTCGTACTATAAAATGTTTTTGCTTTTTTTCTTTCTCGGCTTAATGCAGACATTTACGGAGTATGGTTTGGAGTGTTGTGCAAGCTTTGTGTTGTTCATTCAATGACTTAAATACTGAGATCATAGAAGAATAGTACATAAGATAAAGATTTTATCGCTGTGGTTAAGCACTGCAACGATTGAGTTTATTGCTGACACGTTGTGGATATTCTGTGGCACACATTTCTGAGGTTAAAATTAAATTTTTACGTTTTGTGGAACTCGATTAGGGATGTAAATTTAACACTGAACTATGTAAGTATTTTATTGTCTAAATATATAAGTATATTTAATTGTTATCGTATACATAGGGTAAAAAAGTTGATTTAAATAAAACTTTTTTAACCATAAAATGTCGACATCCTCTTACAACCTCAAGTTAGGATCATTCCAGCTGTGTTAATAGTGGAGCGACTGGTTTCCTCTGTTCCCATAGAGTTTGCTTTAAAGCATTGTGCAATTTTATTTTGTTTACAGTTTTCTCAGTATTTAATAAATTCTCATTGTTTATTCATTATTATCACATATTTCATAAAAGAGGGCCGCTTCTTATCTAATAAATTACCATAAGTTATATTGCAAGTTCAAGTACAAATACATACAACCCTAAAGTTACGGCTTACGATAAGTAGGTTAGTTGTGAATAGTAATACGCCGCGCCCGACCAAGAGCTGCCGGAGAGGAGGGCTTGGCCCAAAACGCCTCACGCACTTAATGAACCTCCCGCGAAGAGGCGAGAAGATACCACCTTTAAATAAGCATCCACAACCCCCACTTGTGTTGCACCGAGGGAGAACCTACGCAAGAGAGGGAGGCAACAAAGCGACGAGGGAACAGAAGACGACAAAAAAACCCATGGCACGGGCTCATCAGAATTGAGGTCAGTAAAATTCTGATTATGATGTACTGGAAAACCGAAACGGATCAGATTGACAACCTTTGTTTTGTTAAAATCATGGCAGGTCTCCAAGTACGTTCAATGAACGTCGCCATAATTTCTTTGGCCGTACAGTTTAAGTTGAGACGAGCTCCTGATTCGTGCCCGAACCTGGCTCTAAACATAAGCTCCCATAAGGACTTGTGTCAACCCTCGCGTTGCCTCCCTGCTTGCATAGATAACTACGGGGTTCATAAAGGGCAACTGTTACAACGTGCGGAGATAGCGGCTTGAAGAGGAGACCCACTAAAAAAAATGAGTGAACCACAACAACAACAAAAAAGCCCAAGAGAAAGAACAACAGAACAAAGATGGTGAAGAAGGGATACGGGATAGTTTTTCGTAGAAGCAGTAGGGTACTTAGATCCCCCTTACTCATCGGCACTCCAAAACAGCCAGACGAAATTAGAGAAAAGACAGTCCCAAGGGAGACTCCGGCCACACAAGCAGTACAGACAAAACAAGGAGAATGGAAGAGCGCCCCAGCTACCACTAAAGAAGGGACTCAGAGCTCGCCGAAACAATAGTACATCACTCATATGAGACGAGCAGAAGAGGAATATCTAGAAAAGTGCAAGGGTACAGTGCAAAAAATGGAGTTGGCGATGGCAAAACAAAAGAACGTCAGCATAGACGCCAAGAACGGAACGGCACAGCTGGACAAACTCTTCGTCATAAAGACCTACTGCAGAAACTGGCTAATTACAGAAAACCAAAAAAGCGAGCACATCTAAGCCACTACCCCCGAGTCAGCGGCGTGCGACAAGCCCTGTGGAGCCGCGATAAACAGTTCGACCACGACGCGACTACGACTCGAACACGACGGCCAGTGGCAAAAAGTTTTGTTTAAGAAAGCCAGGAATACCCACGCAAACGAAGGAACGGTGGAGAAAGCGCTTAAAAACGCAAAAGAGAGGCAACAAGTCAGGAATATGGCTGCATACTTATCGATTAATATAATAGCTCCTCACACAAGAGAGCAGGTAAGGGCATATATATAACGCTGGACCAGGACAGATAGACAAAAATTCAAACAGTCGCCATTTACTGAAAACATTTTGTTTTTATTTATCCTAGTTCAGACGATTTGGACTGATTAAATTTTTTTTTTCAGATCATCCAAAGTGTTGGAATCGTGTCAGGAAGGGCGCACCCTTATTTTCAACCCCCGCCACGCCACCACGCTTAATATAACAAAAGCCTGTCAAAAATCAATGCCAAAGGCTTCCCACAGCAAACATAAAGCAGTTTACTGGTGGACTGAAAATATCACCTAACTCAGACGCAACAATATTCCTTGAACCCTGAGAAAAGCAACGGCTGGTGCTAATTAGAAAGGGAAAAGGAGACCCCAATTCGACCCCCAGACTTGAAATGGCTATAAACGAAGCTGGAGGACTGTCCCCTAGACAACATGGCTTCAGACCCGGCAGATCAACTATATTAGCTGTAAAATGCCTCATAGAAAGCGTCGAAGTTGCATAGTATAGTTGGCACAAATACTAAAGAACAGTGTTGCTGGCGACTCTAGATGTCCGAAACGCCTTCAACAGCGCTAGATGCGATCGACGCCCTCAAGAAAAGTTTCAAGATACCACACTGTCTTAGGGCTGTGGTGCGGAGCTACATTAGTAACAGGAAACTGCTGTACGAAACCAAAGAGGGATCACGACAGATAGTAGTCACAGTACTAGAATAGAACCACCCAGACCTGTGGAACATTAGTTATGACGTAATACTAAAACTAGAAATGTCAGATGAATCGTATTAAATTGGCTACGCGGACGACATTGCAGCAGTAATCACAGCAAGGAATACAGAAGAAGCGCGAAGGAAGCTGAACTAGGTCAGAGGTAAGCACGACTTACGCAGCCTCCCCCCGAGAGACACAAAAAGTAGTAAACTACCTAGGCGGAAGACTGGACCCCAGACTAACCTTCTGGGTACAAATCCAGCACGCCGAAGGTAAGGCAGCGAAGAACACCTCTGAACTGAGCCGATTAATGGCCAACATAGGAGGCCCCAGACAAGAAAAGAGAAAGCTCCAAATGTCAACGACAACCAGCATCTTATTATACGGAGTCGGAATCTGGGCAGACGCGCAGCCTTCAGAGTTGCATCAGCCTACCGAACAGCATCAGGCGATGCAATATTAGTTATAAGAGCCAATGCCCCAATTGACTTTCTAGCCTATGAAAGGAAAAAGCTGTGGGAGCTAAATAAATCATCCGACAATAACAAGAACGCAATACAACAAATAAGAAAAGATACAATAACGAGATGGCAACGAAGATGGGATAATGAAAGTAGCGGCAGATGGACAGCCAGGCTAATAAAAGATCTAGACTTATGGACAAGTCGTAAATTCGGAGAAGTAGATTTTTACACAACCCAGCTGTTATCCGGCCACAGTTACTTCAAAAAGTACCTCAACAGAATGGCAAAAGTCGAAGAGCCGTCATGTATATCCAACGACGCGACACACATTTTTTAACTGTGTGGGCTGGCAATGAAAACGCACCCCCGTAGAAGACCTGGTTGGCCTAATAAACGCAGACAATTTAATCAGCGTCATGTTGGAGTACGCATCAAAAAGCGGGATCTGGACGCATTGACTGTTTTATTCATAATATAATTTTTAATTTTAGGTGTATTTGGCACGATTAGTTCAGTTAAAAAAATTTTAGTTAAACAACTGATTTACATAATCTTGCTAAGCGCATAACTCAACAACGCCGGAACCAATTTCTTTTAAATGTTCGTTGAAGTTTAGAGATGGTTTTTATGGCAAGAAACATTCGAATAATTGCCGAAAAACTCATAAAAACTGTTTGTTTGTTAGTAACGCTAAGGTCAGAGAACGGCTGCACCAATCTTAATGAAATTTTCAGAGGATCGAGTAAGGTTCAGAAATAAAAAAAACCTTATACTTTTCATGAGGAAATAGATTTGTAAATTATTTGAAGCGTTCCTTTTCGGACGCTTATTTTTTTATTCCAGCTATTCAAAAGAACAATTATTGAAAATTATTCAGTGAAAACTTTATGTGTGTTTCACACAAAGTGATCAATAACAGATTGAAATTTGCTACGAAACCACGAAGAGATCGCGCTAATATCGGTGGGCGTTTTTTTGCCATCAACGTATGGCAGCCCGAGTACTCCCAAGTTGCGATGACATACGTGTGGAATTATGGATCGCTGTCAATCAGCAAGCGATCATCACAATATTACAGCACGATTTTCCAAACCACAGCTACGATGTTTTATGGACTTTATCTTGAAGCAACGTATACATATGTGGTGCTGTTAGATGCTGAATGTACTTTGTTGAGTGGCAAAAGAGAAGTTTGCCACATGCACACATTCTTCTTTGGATGGTGGATGGTGGTAACACCAGATCAAATTGATGAAATCATTTTTGCGGAAATTCCTGATGCAGAGGAAGATCCAGTATTATGCGAAAATGAAAATTAATTGAAAATTATTTGAATTATGAAAACCAATATGGTTCATGGATCTTGCGAACATCACAATCCCATTTCATATCAATAAATGTTGAGTATTGCAGTATGGTGAAATGGGTCAAATACGTTTAAAAGCACGTCAACAAAAATAGCAACATGACGGTTATTGTCCTTAACCGAGATGAGATCAGCAATTATCAAATGGGTCGATACATGAACTGCAGTGAAGTGCTCAGAGAATACAGTACAACAACAAAATTGACACTGACGAGTATTTTCTCGACTTGCATCAGTGATTTATTTACATGAAAATTGCTCTATTCGGAAATGTCGAATTATACATAGAATGCATCGTCAAAGAAATGTTTACACAGCAAACAAGGCCAACCAGTAAATGGACATTCAGGTGTGTTCTCAACAAATGCATTAGGATGAATTTACACAATCCACCCGAAAAACGACGATTGCTTCTAAGTTCGGTTGCTATTGATTAATGTGCGCAGTTCAACTTCATTTGTTTCATTGCATACTGTGAATGGTACTGTGTATGCAACTTTTTGAGAAGCATGTCAGCAATTCCAATTGCTGGAACATGATAATCGCTGGAATCAAACGATGGACGATGCGATAGCTACTTCGCATACCACTGAAGTTCGCACACTTTCGAAACCCATCTTTATACATTTACGCACCGGAACAGAAACCGAAAAATGTTGTTTATAAAGCTGGGCTACATTGAAAAAAAATCTAGAAAAGTCGCAAATAAATGATTTAAACACAAAATATAGTACATTCAACTATTTTTTTCTGTACTTTCAGACGGTCAATCATCTCATTATTATTTTAGCGACCTGGACACATTCTCGAAGTATTAAGTGTTTTGGGAAACTTACAAGTTTCAATATCGTTTCTACCACAGTTGTGTAAAACAATCACATTTTCTTTAGATCGAACCTAAATTGTTCTTCATTGCTTTCTGCGAAGTTGTTCCTGCTAAAAAAATTTGTAACAGAATTTATCGCAAGACTTAGTATAGCATTAATTGCATTTGAATGATCAAGTTTTTTGCTTATATGCCTCTGAAAATCTAAATATTTTCTAAAACCCTCGCGATAAGTATGATTAAGAGAATACAAGAAATATTATATAAAGTTAAGTATGTGAAGCGTGTTCTTTATTTCAGCAATTCAAAAATCGAACTAACTTATTCTAGTTACATTGAAATGCACATAGCCTACTTAAAGCGAATAGCGGGTGGAGTGGACGAGATGATAAATATTGCAATACGAGATGGGAGACAAGGAGAAATAGAGACTAAGTGTTGGGAAGCGTACGGAATATGGTGTGTAGGGTGAGGGGAATATCTGGATACATAACAATATAGTATATAGGCTTCCGAATTTTATATTTTAGCTAAAAAAATTCTGCACATAGTCGAGTATTACTCGAAACCACCTTAAAAGCATATCACGCTACAACCAAAAAGTTAGTGTTGCTGCTGAATATCAGTTCACTGATCCGAGCTGATATCTTCAGGATGATCGATACTTTAGGTCAATGAAATCTAGGTATAAAAAATCGTAGTCCACTTTAAAGTCCAATAAGAGTTTGTAAATCATCTTAATTGTTACCGCTTAAAATCTAGTGGACATTATGGGTATAATTTAGAATCTATGATTTACAAACAAGTAAGGAAGGACTAAGTTCGGGTGCAACCGAACATTTTATACTTTTAGAACTTGCTAGAATCAAAGCCAGGGGAATACCTTAAGGTGTAAAACGTCAACTAGAGGATCGGAATCAAAGCAATTTTACATATACACACATATAAATCATACACAGATCGACATATTCGGCATAAGGTTTGCTTGAAAACCGAAAATCAAAAGCTGTCAATGGAAAACGAAGATGACGAATTTTCATAGTCGCAATTGGAAGATGTTGATCTTGACAAAATCTCGTTCCTGCAATCAAAATTATTGCGAGAAAAGTTTGGAGATTCGATTATTTCCAGAAATTTTGACATTGAATGGCCTGCAAGAAGTTGTTACTTAACATCATTAATCTACTTCTTGTGGAGTTACTTAAAGCCATTGATCGTTAGCAATAAACAAAACTATCTTCAAGCCTTAGATGTCGTCATTGAACAAGCATGACATTCGAGTTTGTTTAGTGGAAAAAGTACTCGAAAATTGAGCTCATCGAATTGATCAAAGTTTTGTACTGGTATGACGAAAGAAAAAGAAGCACACATTAAAATTAACGGATTGAGAATTATAGTTTCACGATTACAGAAAAGCAATTTATAGATTTCTTCAGCTCGCTGGGAGAGTGCTTTCTTGCTGCAGGTGATTATAACGCGAAACACCCTCACTGGGGTTCCCGGTTATGTAATCCTAAAGGCAAGCAATTATATAACGCCCTTATATGTAAAAGAAACAAACTGGACTACGTATCTCCTGGAAAGCCTACATATTGGCCGACAGACCCGAATAAGCTGCCAGATTTAATTGACTTCGCAGTAACTAGGAAAATTCCTCACAGCCTTCTTACTGCAGAAACAAGAGCAGACCTCTCATCAGACCACTCACCAGTTCTCTTCACTTTGCGGCATCAGTCACACTATAAAGAGCTACCTTATATGCTCACGTCAAAAGCTACAAACTGGTTAAAGTACAAAAAATACATCAGCACACACATAGAACTCGAACCGAAGTTAGATACACCGGTCGATATTGAAAATACCATCGCATCATTCGAATCAACCATTATAACAGCCGCCAAAATTTCAACTCCTCAAAAAGGTTACCTGGAAAACAAAAAGCATAGCTTAACTAATAGGGAAATTGAAATACTCGTATTACAAAAACGACGCCTACGAAGGGAGTGGCAGGTTCATAGATCACCAGCCACAAAACAACTGTTGAAAGCGGCCACACATGCACTGACGAGAGCCCTCAGAAGTGAGGAACAGCGTGCGCAGTACCAGTATATTCAAAAGCTGTCACCGACTAGTACAAAGCACCCATTGTGGAAAGCACATCAAACTCTAAGTGCGCCAATAGAGTGTGAAATGCCAATACGTGACAATAATGGCAAATGGGCTCGGAGTGATGCAGAAAAGTCAGCAACTTTCGCTGCTCATCTAAAAAATGTCTTCCAGCCAAACCCAGAAACTAATGACTTTACACTTCCAACCGTACCCTATTTGATGGAATCTGAGCCAGTGAAATTCGTACCTGAAGAGATATCAAAAATAATTATGGAGAAATTAAATCCAAGAAAAGCTCCTGGGCACGACTTAATTGCTCCAAAAATGATTATTGAGCTACCAAATTGTGCTATAATCTGTATATGTATGTTTTTCAATGCAATCATAAAACAAGCTCACTTTCCGCAACAATGGAAAAAGTCAACTATAGTGATGATACCTAAGCCTGGAAAGGACAAAACGCAGCCATCCTCCTATAGGCCCATCAGCTTGTTATCGTGCATGTCGAAATTATTTGAATTATTTGAAACACACAACATAATACCATCTCACCAATTTGGCTTCAGGGAAAAGCATGGAACGATCGAGCAAGTACATAGGATCACATCTGAAATTCGAACAGCTTTTGAAAAAGGGGAATATTGTTCTGCAATATTTCTTGATGTCGCGCAGGCTTTTGATCGAGTATGGTTAGATGGTCTTATGTACAAAATAAAAACGCTACTCCCGCAAAACACTCACGAACTGTTTAAGTCCTACCTTTATGATCGAAATTTTGTAGTTCGATGTAACACCACTACATCTGAAGCCCAAACGATTGAAGCTGGTGTACCACAAGGCAGTGTTCTTGGCCCAAAAATGTTTTATACACTTCAGATATCCCAGTAAGCGACCGCTTGACTATGTCTACTTTTGCCGATGACACTGCAATAATCAGCCGCTCCAAGTGCCCAATTCATGCAAATGCGCTGCTAGGAAATCATATCGTAGCTGTGGCCAACTGGCTCGCAAACTGGAGGATAAAGGTTAACGAGCAAAAATGTAAGCACGTTACATTTACCCTAAACAAGAGCAGCTGTTCGCCATTGACACTGAACAACGTACAAATACCACAAAGCAATCATGTTACTTACCTAGGGGTCCATCTGGATAGGCGACTTACTTGGCGAAACCACATAGAGGCTAAAAGGACTTACCTTAAGTTAAAGGCACGTTCTTTGCATTGGCTTATTAACTCTCGCTCAGCCCTGAGTCTGGAGTATAAAATCAACGCGAGGAGCAGCAACATCGAAATTCTTCGTCGTGCGCAATCAAAAATTCTTCGTACAATCACCGGAGCACCGTGGTATATCCGAAATGAGAACATCCAACGCGACTTAAGAATTCCAGACGTACGAACTGAAATAGAGCAACGAAGCGCGAAGTATGCATTGAAACTTTCGGTTCACCCAAACCAACTAGCAAGATCGCTATTGCGTGTGAACAGGAGCTCAAGATTACGTAGAAACGACTTACCAGCCCAGACGTGATATATCTTAGGCCCAGTTTAAAAAAATAATCACTCATGTAGGGTGTAAATTAAGTGAGTAGTTTAAGATTCGAAAACTTATTGTTAAGCTCTTAAGTAGGGTAGATTCAATAAATAATAGGAAAGCTAATAAAAAAAAAAAAAAACGTTTGGCAGCCCAAGACACACGAGTACTCACAGGATGCGATGACATACGTGTGTAATTATGGATCGCTGTCAATCAGCAAGCGATCGTCACGATATTATAGCACGATTTTCCAAACCACAGCTACGATGTTTTATGGACTTTATCTTGAAGCAACGTATACATATGTGGTGCTGTTAGATGCTGAATGTACTTTGTTGAGTGGCAAAAGAGAAGTTTGCCACATGCACACATTCTTCTTTGGATGGTGGATGGTGGTAACACCAGATCAAATTGATGAAATCATTTTTGCGGAAATTCCTGATGCAGAGGAAGATCCAGTATTATGCGAAAATGAAAATTAATTGAAAATTATTTGAATTATGAAAACCAATATGGTTCATGGATCTTGCGAACATCACAATCCCATTTCATATCAATAAATGTTGAGTATTGCAGTATGGTGAAATGGGTCAAATACGTTTAAAAGTACGTCAACAAAAATAGCAACATGACGGTTATTGTCCTTAACCGAGATGAGATCAGCAATTATCAAATGGGTCGATACATGAACTGCAGTGAAGTGCTCAGAGAATACAGTACAACCAACGGAAAAATCGCCAACAACAAAATTGACACTGACGAGTATTTTCTCGACTTGCATCAGTGATTTATTTGCATGAAAATTGCTCTATTCGGAAATGTCGAATTATACATAGAATGCATCGTCGAAGAAATGTTTACACAGCAAACAAGGCCAACCAGTAGATGGACATTCAGGTGTGTTCTCAACACAATTTACACAATCCACCCGAAAAACGACGATTGCTTCTAAGTTCGGTTGCTATTGATTAATGTGCGCAGTTCAACTTCATTTGTCTCATTGCATACTGTGAATGGTACGGTGTATGCACTTCGGTGTAGCTACTTCGCATACCACTGAAGTTCGCACACTTTCGAAACTCATCTCTATACATTTACGCACCGGAACAGAAACCGAAAAATGTTGTTTATAAAGCTGGGCTACATTGAAAAAAAATCTAGAAAAGTCGCAAATAAATGATTTAAACACAAAATATAGTACATTCAACTATTTTTTTCTGTACTTTCAGACGGTCAATCATCTCATTATTATTTTAGCGACCTGGACACATTCTCGAAGTATTAAGTGTTTTGGGAAACTTACAAGTTTCAATAGCGTTTCTACCACACTTGTGTAAAACAATCACAATTTTCTTTAGAACGAACCTAAATTGTCCATCATTGTTTTCTGCGAAGTTGTTCTTGCTGTATTTATTAAAACATTTGTAACAGAATTAATCGCAAGACTTAGTATAGCATTAATTGCATTTGAATGATCAAGTTTTTTGCTTATATGCCTCTGAAAATCTAAATATTTTCTAAAACCCTCGCGATAAGTATGATTAAGAGAATACAAGAAATATTATATAAAGTTAAGTATGTGAAGCGTGTTCTTTATTTCAGCAATTCAAAAATCGAACTAACTTATTCTAGTTACATTGAAATGCACATAGCCTACTTAAAGCGAATAGCGGGTGGAGTGGACGAGATGATAAATATTGCAATACGAGATGGGAGACAAGGAGAAATAGAGACTAAGTGTTGGGAAGCGTGCGGAATATGGTGTGTAGGGTGAGGGGAATATCTGGATACATAACAATATAGTATATAGGCTTCCGAATTTTATATTTTAGCTAAAGAAATTCTGCACATAGTCGAGTATTACTCGAAACCACCTTAAAAACATATCGCGCTACAATCAAAGAGTTAGTGTTGCTGCTGAATGTCAGTTTACTGATCTAAGCTGATATCTTCAGAATGACCGGTACTTTAGGTCAATGAAATCTAGGTATAGAAAATCGTAATCCACTTCAACGTTCAATAAGAGTTTGCAAATCATATTAATTGTTACCACTTAAAATCTAGTGGACATTATGGCTATAATTTAGAATCTATGATTTACAAACAAGTAAGGAAGGACTAAGTTCGGGTGTAACCGAAATTTTTAGAATCAACGCCAGGGGAATACCTTAAAATGTAAAACGTCAACTAGAGGATCGGAATCGAGGCAATTTTACATATACACTCATATAGATCGACATACTCGGCATAAGGTTTGCTTGAAAACCGAAAATCAATACATTTACTTAAGGGGTTATACCAGTTTGACATTTTAAAAAAAAAAAAACAGAAAAAAAATTTTATTTGCTTTTTCGATAGCTTATATTTCCATAAATATCCTGTGCAATCGGAAAGAATATTTTTTGGATGGCAGCGTTCTAAAGAGCGACAGCTCGGAGGTGTAAACTGTTGAAGTAAAGAAAGAGCGACCCTTTGTACTAATAAATACAACTCTGTAATATCATATGTTTATGCTGAATTACTGAATAAATATGTCCTCCCTCTTCCGGTTTGTATTTCACGCTAAACAGGTTGTTTTATTCCACTGTGTTAAATTATATCACAACTTTAACACAAACCTATATAAGTGAAACTTTAAACGCGTTTTTCTCGAAACGATATTTTTCAAAATTGCTGACATCATAAACGAGAAATTTACTGATCGAGTTCAAATTAAAACTGAGTATTTTTAAACTTTTTTACTATACAATGAACTACAATCTTTGTGATTGGTTGAAAATTGTAAATTTATCATTAAAAAAACAACCATATTTTAGTTAAAAAAAAAACGATTTTTATTTCCAAATTACGCCATTTTGTTAATTTTCGATGTTTTTTAAAGATCGTAGTTCATTGTGTAGGAAATATCTTTAAGTTTAATGGACTTTTCAAATTTTTTTTCAGCTACTCATTTGGTTGGAATCATGCCAGCAGTAGGGACACCTTTTTTTGGCCCCTCCAAAGACAGCCCATAACTTCGTTATTTTTCAACATTTTTTAAAAAGATCTTAAAATATAGCTGAAAATATACTTTATTACTTATCTCTTAAAAAAGCACGAAAATCAGCTAATTTTTCATGCGTCACACTGGTATAGCCCCTTAAAGGGGTTTGGGCAACATCGAGTCGATTTTATCTATTAACTATTACTTTGCCACATACTATACCAAAAATCATATGTCGTAAAGTCAGTTGGATATTCGAAAATCCTGATATGAAGGAATCTCTCTGAATATCACCTATGGATACCATACTGGAGTCCACATTTCCGATATTTGGGAGCAGAACAGTTTTGGTTCGAATTGAACTATTTTTGGTTCCAAGGTGGCATACTTTAGAGCAATTATTAGTGCAAAATTGTAACCCGTCATATTAATGATCTCTTGATTTGTTTACTGGAAAGCGAAATAATCAAATGGAATTTAAAATTGTGTTATATGCGAACTAGGCGTGGTTTTAGTCCAATTTCGCACTGTGATATAGAAATATTAAAAAATGTCACGCACTAAATTTAGTCGAAATCAGTCTGTCGGATGCCGAGATATGTGATTTCACCAAAAAAATGGATACTCCCATGCCCGTCGTCTAATTTTCACACCGGTAAAATTAGGTATCTTTGGCGTATTTAAATATTGATTTATTGCGCCTTAAGTAGTTTTTAACTACTCCTATGAAATTATGCATCTTTGAAAAGCTACCTATACATAATAAAAATAAAACGTTTTAAAATAAAATTATATCTAGAACAAATTTAATTTAGCAACTTCGAATGAAATTTTTTGAAACTCACCACACATTTACACGGCAATGCATGCACCATATAACTGAGCAGCATTTTCGACAGCTCAACTGCAATTACACACGTGACTAGCAAATAGCGAACAGGTATCTATAAATATTTTAAAAACTTGAAGTGTGAGTGTATGGGTGTGTCTTAACAAGACGTATTAGAAACTTTTCCGAATTCGCAACAACTATCTTATGTTTCCGATTTTACCACAAACCAAGTGTGAGTGCAATCAATGCAGTGGGATTAAGTTGTTCAACAATGCCAACTTTCCAGCTACAAATACAACAGTGAAACAATTAAAGCAATCACTGATTGATATTCCAGGCAGAAATGAAATGAAAAACTTAACAAATGCATATGCGTGTGTGTGTGATTTTGATTGAATGAATTGCTGCAAGGTAGTTGCAATAAAGACACATTCACCCGCCCACACTCACAGATACTACATGCGAAAGAGTGGTCTTAAGTGCACTGATGCATGCCAAAGCGAAGCATGAATTGCCAAATGAAAAGAAAATCGAAAGAAACAGCAGACAATTCACTTTACGTTTGTCTTTAAACACCTACAGACGATGAAACAGCAATCGCATTGTCGTTGCACATACGAGTACTTAACCATAGTGATGTGTGGTTGGTGGTTCGTTTACTTTTGGGTGCTAGTGTAGCTGAAACTTTACGTATTTCCGCTTCCGTGATGTCTGAGCTGCCAGGAAAGGAATGGTGGGAATTGATGTGTTGGAATGCAATAAGTTAGTGATGCATAGGGTGGTTCATATTCAAGGGATTCGAAGGTAGAATATCTGCGCATCGAAATGTAAACAGATGTGTGCACAGAAAATAGACGACGATCGCTCTAATCGAGTAGGACGTAGGCGTGACCACCACTCACAGTGTTCCGGCTTCAAATTCAAAGGCTGGAAACTTCTTATTAACTGCGGTCATCCTTTGTAAACTAATTTCCACTCCCCGTTTGTGCATTGAAGTATCAGTAAACTTCCTGCACTTTCCGTGAATTCGTTAAGTGCTCGACCAACATCTTATAGGGGAAGTTAAATGTCTTGTTCTTTCTTGATTTCTCATTTCTGGATCATAGAATCTCTACCAGATTTTACATTCTCACACGCTCTTGCCAATTTGTGTAATACCGAACTGATCCATGTTACTTTTGGTTGGCTTTCTAATGTCTCGAAAACAAATTAGAAGAACTTTATTTGACTGGATAGAACTGGGAAGATTTTAAAATGTCAAAAGGAAATATTTTTATTTACTATCCCAATTTATGTCTTAAACTATTATACTTTACATGTTAGAGTAGCATAACCCTCGGTCAATGATTTTGCCTCTTTATTGAGTCAGTAGTGGAGCGATAAATAGTGTAGAACATCGCATTATGTTCTCTCTAGTTTTCTAACTTCACTAACCCAATTCTATCTGAGATTTATGAAGGCAAAGTTAGTCCCAAAGATCCACCCAAATTGCAACTTTAACAGCCCTGGTTATAAGCTAATAGGTCTTTTATGTTAATCAAATATTTCTAAATTGTTTCAGCGCACCACCCTGTACAAATATATATATATATATATATACATATGTATATATTAATATAAGCAATCAAATAATCGAAAAAAATCTTTAATTTTCGACGAATTTGTATGTGGAATATTTTACGATATGATGTACATACAGAGTTAAACCAGGGGGTAACATTTAACTGAATTTGATTTATACTTTCAATTCGACCATTTCTACGAGGCGTGATCCAAAAACTGTTGGCAATCACTAAGCAAAATAAAAATCTATAGAAAGAGCTACAATGACCAATCAGTTCAGCTCCTTACTATGATTAAATGAACCCGGATCTGTTTGCTCTTTAATTATATTCTTCATCGGCTCTGAAAAGAACTTTAAAGAACTAAATTCTCTTTTAAATCAAGCACTGTTTAAAGCTGAGGTAATTCTTAAGAACTTACTGCAACACTTTTTTTACTAAAACATAAGGTCTAACCATGAAACAGCTAAGTCTTTGCTTACTCTTAAGCTTAACTTGTAACTAAAATTTGTTGTTCGAGATTTTTTCTTACTCATATCATAAATTCAGGCTAACAATTGTTTCGCTTTCGTCGTTTATTTCCTTATACATCAATCCTCACTATTCTGTCTGATAAAAATACATTTCGTATGGGATTTTTGTGCACCTTACTTCTCTTCATTCGTTTAAGTATTTTACAGTTCAGGCATAAAGTGCTGGTTACACAACGAAACAAGTGAATGTAACAGCTTCTTATCAACGTCACGACACTCAATGCAGGGCTGTATTATAAAGGATTTAGTGTCAATACAAGAAGAAGGACCGAAATAAAACGGAAGGGAAATGAAGAATTATATATATTCGTGAGCATAAAGTAAACGTTTGCTATCGACTGCTGGCAAATGCAGCGAGCGAAATCGAATAAATGTGAAAAGAAAGACCCAGGCACGTATGTACTCGTATGAATAAATATTGAGTGTGCAAACCGCAGATCTCCACGGGCGTCCATATCTCTATAGTTACGTGCAGTAGAAAATCTTAATTTTTCTCAGCAGTTGACATGCACCTTATAAGAATATTTGAGTTTTTAACACACATGTCTGAAGTTGACAGCAGCATTTGTGCGAGAGCGAGAATTTCTACACGTTCCTAATTAATCCTTTATGTCATGTCATTTATGTCATTCACCATTTGGCAATAAATTTGATTTTCAACACTTTTTCTCTCTATAAACCACTCACACGATTTTCTCGCACTCATTTAGATTTTTCTATTTTTTCTGCTATATACTTTCAACTGTTTCCTTTTGTAGATATTTCACTCACATGGTACATCTTCAACGAATGCAGTGAGCACTCGAGGCAATGTGCATCAAATGCAGTAAATGACCACGCAACTTGACACCTGAGTTGATATGTTATGTCAATTGTGTCAAAGTTTCTAACGTTTGACTGAATGAGAAATTATTTCAATACGCCAATAGGGATTGCCCTCAATCTGTAGAGTCAAACTTGATTGATCGGATTCAATTGGTTATCAATTTGTATAATATTGAGGGCACCTGTCAAAACTCAAATCAAATAAGAATTAGTTTTAAATATATGAGGCAAAATGGGGATAGCCGTAGAGCAGTTAACTCATAGTAGCAAGATATAATCACCCTATAGTCAAGAACGGACGAAAGTAATTGAAAAAGGCTAAAGATAATTCACATATTGGCCGATATATCCAGTATAAAGTCACCCGTAAGTTTGAAAATCTTTATATTAAGTATATGGGTGCTAAGGAAAGTATTGGTCCGATTCAACCCATTTTGGCATACAGACATAACATTATAAGAGAAGGATTAAACCTTAATTTCCAACTCATACATTTTTTTTTTACCAAGTTTTATGGAAATATCTCACTTTTTACTCAAGTTACAGCTTGCACGGTCAGACAGACAGACTGAAGGACAAACGGACAGTCAACCGGATTTCAATTTTTCTCGTCATCCTAATCATTTATATATATGTATAAAACCTGAACCCTCACTTTGTATTAGGTGATATGTACAACCGTTAGGTGAATAAAACTTAAATACTCTGTATCAAGTGGTTGCAAGAGTATAAACATTACAGTCTTGAATGTTGATCATAAGTAGTCATCGTTCGTATAGTTTTCACGTTTAAGGGAGCATTTTCTAGAGTGGCAACACCGTAGAAAACCCCTTTAGCAATATAATTTAAAAAAAATCGGAAGCCCCGTTGGATTATTAGTTAGTTAGAACTAACTTCGATACATTAAGGGAGTTCTCAAATTGTTTACGGAACTATTCCAAAAAAATTTGACAGCTTATAATTCATATTAATTGTTAGCTCCTCACAGTAAATGTCAAAGAGTTAGCACTGTCTTAGAAAATGAAGTCTATCTTTTACGAATGGAAAACTATTTTTCCTAGCCTTATAGCCTTTTCGCAAAAGAGTTAATTGATCAATTAACCAACCTTCGCTCGATTAATTGAGTTCGATTTACAATC
>CM050323.1:96832506-96886707 GCA_027475135.1 Bactrocera correcta | reverse complement strand
TTATAAAGCTGGGCTACATTGAAAAAAAATCTAGAAAAGTCGCAAATAAATGATTTAAACACAAAATATAGTACATTCAACTATTTTTTTCTGTACTTTCAGACGGTCAATCATCTCATTTTCATTATAGCGACGAGGACACACTCTCGAAGTATTAAGTGTTTTGGGAAACTTACAAGTTTCAATATCGTTTCTATCACACTTGTGTAAAACAATCACATATTCCTTAGATCGAACCTAAATTGTGCTTCATTGCTTTCTGCGAAGTTGTTCCTGCTGTATTTATTAAAAAATTTGTAACAGAATTTATCGCAAGACTTCTTCTTCTTCTTTACTGGCGTAGGCACCGCTTACGCGATTATAGCCGAGTCAATAACAGCGCGCCACTCGTTTCTTCTCTTCGCTACGTGGCGCCAATTGGATATTCCAAGCGAGGCCAGGTCCCTCTCCACTTGGTCCTTCCAACGGAGTGGAGGTCTTCCTCTTCCTCTGCTTCCCGCGGCGGGTACTGCGTCGAATACTTTCAGAGCTGGAGTGTTTTCATCCATCCGGACAACATGACCTAGCCAGCGTAGCCGCTGTCTTTTAATTCGCTGAACTATGTCAATGTCGTCGTATATCTCGTACAGCTCATCGTTCCATCGAATTCGAAATTCGCCGTGGCCAACGCGCAAAGGACCATAAATCTTTCGCAGAACCTCTCTCTCGAAAACTCGCATCGTCGACTCATCCGTTGTTGACATCGTCCAAGCCTCTGCACCATATAGCAGGACGGGAATTATGAGCGACTTATAGAGTTTGGTTTTTGTTTGTCGAGGGAGGACTTTGCTTCTCAATTGCCTACTCAGTCCGAAGTAGCACCTGTTGGCAAGAGTAATCCTGCGTTGGATTTCCAGGCTGACACTGTTGGTGGTGTTTAAGCTGGTTCCAAGATAGACGAAATTATCTACAACTTCAAAGTTATGACTGTCAACGGTGACGTGGGAGCCAAGTCGCGAGTGCGACGACTGTTTGTTTGATGACAGGAGATATTTCGTCTTAACCTCGTTCACTGCCAGACCCACTTGTGTTGCTTCCTTGTTAAGTCTGGAGAAAGCAGAACTAACGGCGCGGGTGTTGAGGCCGATTATATCAATATCATCGGCATACGCTAGTTGCTGTACACTCTTATAAAAGATTGTACCTGCTCGATTCAGTTCTGCAGTTCGAATAATTTTCTCCAGAAGAAGATTGAAAAAGTCGCACGATAGGGAGTCGCCTTGTCTGAAACCTCGTTTGGTATCGAACGGCTCGGAGAGGTCCTTCCCGATCCTGACGGAGCTTTGAGTGATGCTCAGCGTCAGTTTACATAGCCGAATTAGTTTTGCGGGGATACCAAATTCAGACATCGCGGCATAGAGGCAGCTCCTTTTCGTGCTGTCGAAAGCAGCTTTGAAATCGACGAAGAGGTGGTGTGTGTCGATTCTCCTTTCACGGGTCTTTTCCAAGATTTGGCGCATCGTGAATATCTGGTCGGTTGTTGATTTGCCAGGTCTAAAGCCACACTGATAAGGTCCAATCAGTTTGTTGACGGTGGGCTTTAATCTTTCACACAATACGCTCGACAGAACCTTATATGCGATTATCGCAAGACTTAGTATAGCATTAATTGCATTTGAATGATCAAGTTTTTTGCTTATATGCCTCTGAAAATCTAAATATTTTCTACAACCCTCGCGATAAGTATGATTAAGAGAATACAAGAAATATTATATATAGTATATAGGCTTCCGAATTTTATATTTTAGCTAAAAAAATTCTGCACATAGTCGAGTATTACTCGAAACCACTTTAAAAACATATCGCGCTACAACCAAAGAGTTAGTGTTGCTGCTGAATGTCAGTTTACTGATCTAAGCTGATATCTTCAGAATGACCGATACTTTAGGTCAATGAAATCTAGGTACAGAAAATCGTAATCCACTTCAAAGTCCAATAAGAGTTTGTAAATCATATTAATTGTTACCACTTCAAATCTAGTGGACATTATGGGTATAATTTGGAATCTATGATTTGCAAACAAGTTAGGAAGGACTAAGTTCGGTTGCAACCGAAATTTTTATACTTTTACAACTTGCTAGAATCAACGCCAGGGGAATACTTTAAGGTGTAAAACGTCAACTAGAGGATAGGAATCGAGCAATTTTACATATACACACATATAAATCATACACAGATCGACATATTCGGCATAAGGTTTGCTTGAAAACCGAAAATCAATACATGTACTTTAGGTTCTATACCAGTGTGACATTTTCAAAAAAACCAAAAAAATTTATTTGCTTTTTCGATAGCTTATATTTCCATAAATTTCCTGTGAAATCGGGAAGTTTGTATCTTGAATATTTTTTGGATGGCAGTGTTCTAAAGAGCGACCGCTCGGAGGTGAAACCTATATAAGTGAAACTTTAAACGCGTTTTTCTCGAAACTATATTTTTCAAAATTGCTGATATCATAAACAAGAAATTGACCGATCGAGTTCAAATTAAAACTGAGTATTTTTAAACTTATTTACTATACAATGAACTACAATCTTTTTGATTGGTTGAAAATTGTAAATTCGTCATTAAAAAAACAATCATATTTTACATAAAAAACGATTTTTTTTTTTCAAAATTACGCCATTTTGTTAGTTTTCTATATTTTTCAAAGATCGTAGTTCATTGTATAGGAAATATCTTTAAATTTAATAGACTTTTCAAAATTTTTTTCAGCTACTCATTTGGTCAGAATCATGCCAGCAGTAGGGACACTTTTTTTTTGGCCCCTCCGAAGACAGCCCATAACTTCGTTATTTTTCAACATTTTTTTAAAAAGATCTTAAAATATAGCTGAAAATATACTTTATTACGTTCAAAGAAGTTTGAAATGTTCAATTGCGGACTTTCTCTCAAAATAATCACGAAAATCGCCTCATTTTTCATGCGTCACACTGGTATAGCCCCTTAAGGGGGTTGGAGTAATATCGAGTCGATTTTATTTATTAACTATTTGCAACATACTCCAAATATTCGAAAATCCTTATATAAAGGAATATCAGTTGTATATCTCAAGCTGTCACCTATGGATACCATACTGGAGTCCACATTTCCGATATTTGGGAGCTGAACAGTTTTGGTTGGAATTCGACAATTTTTGGTTACAAGGTGGCATACTTTAGAGGAACTATTAGTGCAAAATTGTAACCCATCATATTAATGATCTCTTGATTTCTTTACTGGAAAGCGAAATAATCAAATGGAATTTAAAATTGTGTTACATGCGAACTAGGCGTGGTTTTAGTCCAATTTCGCACTGTGATATAGAAATATTAACAAATGTCACGCACTAAGTTTAGTCGAAATGAGCCTGTCAGATGCCGAGATATGTGATTTCACCAAAAAAATGGATACTCCCGTCTCCGCCCGTCTTCCAATTTTCACACCGGTAAAATTAGGCATCTTTGGCGTATTTAAATATTGATTTATTGCGCTTTAAGTAGTTTTTAACTACTATGAAATTTTGCATCTCTGAAAAGCTACCTATACAATATAAAAATAAAACGTATTAAAATAAAATTATATCTAGAACAAATTTAATTTAGCAACTTCGAATGAAATTTTTTGAAACTCACCACACATTTACACTGCAATGCAAGCACCATATAACTGAGCAGCATTTTCGACAGCTCAACTGCAATTACACACGTGACTAGCAAATAGCGAACAGGTGTATATAAATATTTTAAAAACCTGAAGTGTGAGTGTATGGGTGTGTCTTAACAAGACGTATTAGAAACTTTTTCGAATTCGCAACAACTATCTTATGTTTCCGATTTTACCACAAACCAAGTGTGAGTGCAATCAATGCAGTGGGATTAAGTTGTTCAACAATGCCAACTTGCCAGCTACAAATACAACAGTGAAACAATTAAAGCAATCACTGATTGATATTCCAGGCAGAAATGATATGAAAAACTTAACAAATGCATATGCGTGTGTGTGTGATTTTGATTGAATGAATTGCTGCAAGGTAGTTGCAATAAAGACACATTCACCCGCCCACACTCACAGATACTACATGCGAAAGAGTGGTCTTAAGTGCAGTGATGCATGCCAAAGCGAAGCATGAATTGCCAAATGAAAAGAAAATCGAAAGAAACAGCAGACAATTCACTTTACGTTTGTCTTTAAACACCTACAGACGATGAAACAGCAATCGCATTGTCGTTGCACATACGAGTACTTAACCATAGTGATGTGTGGTTGGTGGTTCGTTTACTTTTGGGTGCTAGTGTAGCTGAAACTTTACGTATTTCCGCTTCCGTGATGTCTGAGCTGCCAGGAAAGGAATGGTGGGAATTGATGTGTTGGAATGCAATAAGTTAGTGATGCATAGGGTGGTTCATATTCAAGGGATTCAAAGGTAGAATATCTGCGCATTGAGATGTAAACAGACGTGTGTCCAGAAAAGAGATGACGATCGCTCTAATCGAGGACGTAGGCGTGACCACCACCGACAGTGTTCCGGCTTCAAATTCAAGAGCTGGAAACTTCTTTTTAACTGCGGTGATCCTTTGTCAACTAATTTCCACTCTCCGTTTGTGCATTGAAGTATCTGTAAACTTTCTGCACTTTCCGTGAATACGTTAAGTGCTCGACCAACATCTTATAGGGGAAGTTAAATGTCTTGTTCTTCCTTGATTACTCATTTCTGGATCACAGAACCTCTACCAGATTTCACCATCTTACACGCTCTTGGTGATTGTAGTATCGGCCAATTTGTGTAATACCGAACTGATCCATGTTACTTTTGGTTGGCTCTCTAATGTCTCCAAAACAAATTAGAAGAACTTTATTTGACTGGATAGAACTGGGAAGATTTTAAAATGTAAAAAGGAAATATTTTTATTTACTATCCCAGTTTATGTCTTAAACTATTATACTTTACATGTTAGAGTAGCATAACCCTCGTTCAATGATTTTGCCTCTTTATTAATTCAGTAGTGGAGTGATAAATAGTGTAGAACATCGCATTATGTTCTCTCTAGTTTTCTAACTTCACTACCCTAATTCCATATGAGATTTATGAAAGCAAAGTTAGTCCCATAGATCCGCCCAAATTGCAACTTAAACAGCCCTGGTTATAAGCTAATAGGTCTTTTATGTTAATCAAATATTTCTAAATTGTTTCAGCGGACCACCCTGTACAAATATATATACATATATACATATGTATATATTAATATAAGCAATCAAATAATGGAAAAAAATCTTTAATTTTCGACGAATTTGTATGTGGAATGTTTTACGATATGATGTACATACAGAGTTAAACCAGGGGGTAACATTTAACTGAATTTGATTTATACTTTCAATTCGACCATTTCTACGAGGCGTGGTCCAAAAACTGTTGGCAATCACTAAGCAAAATAAAAATCTATAGAAAGAGCTACAATGACCAATCAGTTCAGCTCCTTACTATGATTAAATGAGCCCGGATCTGTTTGCTCTTTAATTATATTCTTCATCGGCTCTGAAAAGAACTTTAAAGAACTAAATTCTCCTTCAAATCAAGCACTATTTAAAGTAAGTTTAAATACTCCACCATAATAACCAGTCAAAGCTCGCATAGTTACAGAGATATGAACCCTGATGAGCACAAGAATCTCACAAGACCTCTTAAGAGTTTTCCAAAGATGATGTAACTCTTAAGAACTTACTACACAACTTTTTTTTACTAAAACATTAGGTCTAACCATGAAACAGCTAAGTCTTCGCTTACTCTTAAGCTTAACTTGTAACTAAGTAACTAAAATTTGTTGTTCCAGACTTTTTCTTACTCATATCATAAATGCAGGCTAACAATTGTTTCGCTTTCGTCGTTTATTTCCTTATACATCAATCCTCACTATTCTGTCTGATAAAAATAGATTTCGTATGGGATTTTTGTGCACCTTACTTCTCTTCATTCGTTTAAGTATTTTACAGTTCAGGCATAAAGTGCTGGTTACACAACGAAACAAGTGAATGTAACAGCTTCTTATCAACGTCACGACACTCAATGCAGGGATGTATTATAAAGGATTTAGTGTCAATACAAGAAGAAGGACCGAAATAAAAGGGAAGGGAAATGAAGAATTATATATATTCGTGAGCATAAAGTAAACGTTTGCTATCGACTGCTGGCAAATGCAGCGAGCGAAATCGAATAAATGTGAAGAGAAAGACCCAGGCACGTATGTACTCGTATGAATAAATATTGAGTGTGCAAACCGCAGATCTCCACGGGCGTCCATATCTCTATAGTTACGTGCAGTAGAAAATCTTAATTTTTCTCAGCAGTTGACATGCACCTTATAAGAATATTTGAGTTTTTAACACACACGTCTGAAGTTGACAGCAGATTTGTGCGAGAGTGAGAATTTCTACACGTTCCTAATTAATCCTTTATGTCATGCCATTCACCATTTGGCAATAAATTTGATTTTCAACACTTTTTCTCTATATAAACCACTCACACGATTTTCTCGCACTCATTTCGATTTTTCTATTTTTTCTGCTATATACTTTCAACTGTTTCCTTTTGTAGATATTTCACTCACATGGTACATCTTCAACGAATGCAGTGAGCACTCGAGGCAATGTGCATCAAATGCAGTAAATGACCACGCAACTTGACACCTGTGTTGATATGCTATGTCAATTGTGTCAAAGTTTCTAACGTTTGACTGAATAAGAAATTATTTCAATACGCCAATAGGGATTGCCCTCAATCTGTAGAGTCAAATTTGATTGATCGGATTCAATTGGTTATCAATTTGTATAATATTGAGGGCACCTGTCAAAACTCACATCAAATAAGAATTAGTTTTAAATATATATGAGGCAAAATGGGGTTAGCCATAGAGCAGTTAACTCGTAGTAGCAAGATATAATCACCCTATAGTCAAGAACGGACGAAAGAAATTGAAAAAATAAAGATAACTCACATATTGGCCGATATATCTGGTATAAAGTCACCCGTAGGTTTGAAAATTTGTCTATTAAGTATATGGGGGCTAAGGAAAGTATTGGTCCGATTCAACCCATTTTTGACATACAGACGTAATATTATAAAAGAAGTATTGTCCCTTAATTTCCAACTCATATTTGTTTTTTTACTAAAGAACCAACATACCTAGTTTTATCGAAATATCTCACTTTTTACTCAATTTACAGCTTGCACGGTGAGACAGACGGACTGAGGGACAAACGGACAGTCAACCGGATTTCAATTTTTCTCGTCATCCTGATCATTTATATGTATGTATAGAACCTGAACCCTCACTTTGTTTTAGGTGATACGTACAACCGTTAGGTGAATAAAACTAAAATACTCTGTATCAACTGTTGCAATAGTAACGGGTGATTTTTTTGAGGTTAGGATTTTCATGCAGTAGTATTTGACAGATCACGTGGGATGTCAGACATGGTGTCAAAGAGAAAGATGCTCAGTATGCTTTGACATTTCATCATGAATAGACTTACTAACGAGCAACGCTTGCAAATCATTGAATTTTATTACCAAAATCAGTGTTCGGTTCGAAATGTGTTTCGCGTCCGTGTCCGATGAGCGATGAGGCTCATTTCTGGTTGAATGGCTACGTAAATAAGCAAAATTGCCGCATTTGGGGTGAAGAGCAACCAGAAGCCGTTCAAGAACTGCCCATGCATCCCGAAAAATGCACTGTTTGGTGTGGTTTGTACGCTGGTGGAATCATTGGACCGTATTTTTTCAAAGATGCTGTTGGACGCAACGTTACGGTGAATGGCGATCGCTATCGTTCGATGCTAACAAACTTTTTGTTGCCAAAAATGGAAGAACTGAACTTGGTTGACATGTGGTTTCAACAAGATGGCGCTACATGCCACACAGCTCGCGATTCTATGGCCATTTTGAGGGAAAACTTCGGACAACAATTCATCTCAAGAAATGGACCCGTAAGTTGGCCACCAAGATCATGCGATTTAACGCCTTTAGACTATTTTTTGTGGGGCTACGTCAAGTCTAAAGTCTACAGAAATAAGCCAGCAACTATTCCAGCTTTGGAAGACAACATTTCCGAAGAAATTCGGGCTATTCCGGCCGAAATGCTCGAAAAAGTTGCCCAAAATTGGACTTTCCGAATGGACCACCTAAGACGCAGCCGCGGTCAACATTTAAATGAAATTATCTTCAAAAAGTAAATGTCATGAACCAATCTAACGTTTCAAATAAAGAACCGATGAGATTTTGCAAATTTTATGCGTTTTTTTTTTTTAAAAAAGTTATCAAGCTCTTAAAAAATCACCCGTTATAAACATTACAGTCTTGAAAGTTGACCTACTTTAAAGCTGAGCATTTTCCAGAGTGGCAACCGTAGAAAACCCCTTTAGCAATATAAATAAAAAAAAGTCGGAAGCATCTTTGGATTATTAGTTGGTTAGAACTAACTTCGATCGAGTTCTCAATTTCAAAATAATTGATAGCTCCTCACAGTCGAATGTCTTGGAAAATGAAGTCCATCTTTTACAATGGAAAACTATTTTTCCTAGCTTTATAGCCTTTTCGCAAAAGAGTTAATTGATTAATTATCCGGTTTTCGCTCGATTAATTGAGATCGATTTACAATACAAAATAAAAGTCTTAATTTACTACATTAATTCTTAATCGAATTAAAATCGAGTTGAAACTGAAACACAACTCTTCGGGTTATTGGCTATATTGCAAATTTGGCTGTGTTAAATTAGCAATCAGTTGGTAACTAAACAGCTACTGTCTTCGTAACTCCTATAATATTAAAATATTTCATTTTTTCCTTCTTTAAATAAAGACAGTTTATAATCGTAACTACTATACATTTCGCTGATTGTCAGTTTTTTTTGTTATTTTATTACATTTAGTTCAAAAAAGAAAGAACTAACAGCTACTTGAAAATGACTTAAACATTTAATTACAAAATCAAAAGACTACTATAAGAGTATTGGCTAATTTAAAAGATCGCTGGGTTTGAGGCGTTTGAGTCGTCTTGGTGGACCATCTCCAGAAGTTAACATAGCTACTTCTTTGTTACAGTGCTGTAGCAAACTTGCAATATGTGCTGTTGCAATTTTTGATAATTCTGCGTTAACCGAGTTCACGCCTAGATCACGCTCTATATCGGCACATATGCAATACCAAGGCGCTTTGACAATTAGTCTTAGTACTTTGTTTTGAAATTGTTGGATGACTTTCTTATTGTTACCCTTAGTACATTCCCAGAGTTATGCACCATAGCTCCATATCGATCGGAGTATTGGCTTATAGATAAGTAACTTGTTTTCGATGGATAACACTGATTTGTTACCGATTAACCAATTATATTTTTTGAGTCGGATGTCCAGCTCCTTACGTTTGTTTTTTATGTGAACTTTCCACCGTAGCTTAGAGTCAAGCGTCATTTCTAAGTTTTTGCGAAATTAAAGTATGGTGCACCGTCTATGAAAATTGGGAAGAGCTGTATCTTGTTGTAAGTGAAAACAATGTGTACAGACTTAGATTCATTCAGTTTTATTCACAGCTTTTCGGAGATTAGTAGTGTACTCGTGTTCACTACATCATCTGCAAATGTTGATGTTGTATAATTGCCGTCTACTGGCAGGTCGTGCGTGAATAGAATGTAAATAAGAGGGCCCAACACACTACCTTGTGGAACTCCTGCTTTTATTTCCCTAAGAATAGAATATTTGTCTCCTTGTTAAACGCGAAAGTAGCAATCTGATAAATTCGATTTTATTATATCATAATACTGTTTCGGTAAAATCAGTTTCAGTTTCGAAAGCAGTCCTTTCTGACAACTTTATCGAACGCTTTTGCAACATCCAAAAACACGGCAGAAAAGAATGTGTGTAATCCTGTATAATGGTTGGCTCGAAACCCAAACTGATGCGCTGGAATTATGCTTTTACGTTCTATGATTTTATTAAGGTGTTTTATGAGAATTTTCTCAAAAAGCTTGGATATTATCAGTAGAAGTGATATGGTCTGTAAGAAGATACATCATATCCAGGGTTTCCTGGCTTTCAAATCATGATAACTTCAGCAATTTTCCAATAAGTTGGCACGTATTTAAAATAAAAAGCCGCGTTAATAATGTTGGTAATTTTTACTATACTTATTGGAGGAAGCTGTTTTAGGACCTCGGCAGCAAGCAGGTCGTAACCGGGCGAGTTTTTGTTTTTAAAATTTTTGATTTCCTCACTTAGCTCATTGCTTGTGCAACTTGAGATTTCATCGCTTTCTTGACTGGAAGCAGAAAGATAATCTACATACGTGTGTTTCATATGGGGATAATATTTTGGCTAAATAATCCGAAAACAATTATGCTTTTTTTGAATCGTCTCTGGCCCAGCTATCAGCACTTATTTTAATGGGACTTGAGTTTCTGGGGTTTGTAGTCTTTTACAACTTTTCCAGAGAGAACAGCCGGAATTTCTTCCATTGTTTAGGGACCGAAGATATTTTGCGAAACTTTCATTTTTAAACCTCCTATTTTTCCGATTAAGATCTTTAGAAACTTTGTTTACAATAGATTGATGCCACTTATGTCGTAGCTTTCTCTTTAATTTAATTATTTTTCTTATATCATTGGGATATTGAGAGTCAACAGCAATTTTCTTAATTCTGGTGTACTTTTCCAAACTGCGTGCTGCATACTTGTTGTAAAGTGTAAAATTTCAGAATCCCACTGGTCTGTATTTAATATAGAGTCATATTTACTTTCATAACATTACATGATCATTCTAAAGTATTCCCAATCCGTACGTTTATTATACAAGGCCGCGGTTTTGTCGTTAAAGATGACGGTTTCGCAATAGGTTAAATAGATTGGAGAATGATCCGAGTTAATGTCATAACCCTGATTGATCGACAAGTCTTCTTCTTTACTGGCGTAGACACCGCTTACGCGATTATAGCCGAGTCAACAACAGCGCGCCACTCGTTTCTTCTCTTCGCTACGTGGCGCCAATTGGATATTCCAAGCGAGGCCAGGCCTTCTCCACCTGGTCCTTCCAACGAAGTGGAGGACTTCCTCTTCCTCTGCTTCCGGCGGCGGGTACTGCGTCGAATACTTTCAGAGCTGGAGTGTTTTCATCCATCCGGACAACATGACCTAGCCAGCGTAGCCGCTGTCTTTTAATTCGCTGAACTATGTCAATGTCGTCGTATATCTCGTACAGCTCATCGTTCCATCGAATGCGATATTCGCCGTGGCCAACGCGCAAAGGACCATAAATCTTTCGCAGAACCTTTCTCTCGAAAACTCGCAACGTCAACTCATCGGTTGTTGTCATCGTCCAAGCCTCTGCACCATATAGGAGGACGGGAATTATGAGAGACTTATAGAGTTTGGTTTTTGTTTGTCGAGAGAGGACTTTGCTTCTCAATTGCCTACTTAGTCCGAAGTAGCACCTGTTGGCAAGAGTTATCCTGCGTTGGATTTCTAGGCTGACATTGTTGGTGGTGTTTACGCTGGTTCCAAGATAGACGAAACTATCTACAACTTCAAAGTTATGACTGTCAACAGTGACGTGAGTGCCAAGTCGCGAGTGCGACGACTGTTTGTTTGATGACAGGAGATATTTCGTCTTGCCCTCGTTCACTGCCAGACCCATTTCTTTTGCTTCCTTGTCGAGTCTGGAGAAAGCAGAACTAACGGCGCGGGTGTTGAGGCCGATGATATCAATATCATCGGCATACGCCAGCAGTTGTACACTCTTATAAAAGATGGTACCTTCTCTGTTAAGTTCTGCAGCTCGAACTATTTTCTCCAGAAGCAGGTTGAAAAAGTCGCACGATAGGGAATCGCCTTGTCTGAAACCTCGTTTGGTATCGAACGGCTCGGAGAGGTCCTTCCCGATTCTGACGGAGCTTTTTGTGTTGCTCAACGTCAGTTTACACAGCCGTATTAGTTTTGCGGGGATACCAAATTCAGACATCGCGGCATAAAGGCAGCTCCTTTTCGTGCTGTCGAAAGCAGCTTTGAAATCGACGAAGAGGTGGTGTGTGTCGATTCTCCTTTCACGGGTCTTTTCCAAGATTTGGCGCATCGTGAATATCTGGTCGGTTGTTGATTTACCAGGTCTAAAGCCACACTGATAAGGTCCAATCAGTTTGTTGACGGTGGGCTTTAATCTTTCACACAATACGCTCGACAGAACCTTATATGCGATATTGAGGAGGCTAATCCCACGGTAGTTGGCGCAGATTGTGGGGTCTCCTTTTTTGTGGATTGGGCATAGCACACTTAAATTCCAATCGTTGGGCATACTTTCGTCCGACCATATTTTGCAAAGAAGCTGATGCATGCACCTTATCAGCTCTTCGCCGCCGTGTTTGAATAGCTCGGCCGGCAATCCATCGGCCCCTGCCGCTTTGTTGTTTTTCAGGCGGGCAATTGCTATTCGAACTTCTTCATAGTCGGGCAATGGAACGTCTGCTCCATCGTCATCGATTGGGGTATCGGGTTCGCTTTCTCCTGGTGTTGTGCGTTCACTGCCATTCAGCAGGCTGGAGAAGTGTTCCCTCCATAATTTAAGTATGCTCTGGGCATCGGTAACTAGATCACCTTTGGGGGTTCTACAAGAGTATGCTCCGGTCTTGAAACCTTCTGTAAGCCGCCGCATCTTTTCGTAGAATTTTCGAGCATTACCCCTGTCGGCCAGCTTATCAAGCTCTTCGTACTCACGCATTTCGGCCTCTTTCTTTTTCTGTCTACAAATGCGTCTCGCTTCCCTCTTCAACTCTCGGTATCTATCCCATCCCGCACGTGTTGTGGTCGATCGTAACGTTGCGAGGTAGGCAGCCTGTTTTCTCTCCGCTGCGACACGACACCTCTCGTCGTACCAGCTGTTCTTCTGCACTTTCCGGAAACCAATGGTTTCGGTTGCAGCTATACGTAAGGAGTTTGAAATGCCGTCCCACAGTTCCCTTATACCGAGTTGTTGACGAGTGCTCTCAGAGAGCAGGAGTGCAAGCCGAGTAGAAAAACGTTCGGCTGTCTGTTGTGATTGCAGCTTCTCGACGTCGAACCATCCTTGTGTTTGATCGACAAGTAGTTCTGGATATTTTGCCTACAATGAAAAAATCTATCATCATTTACCTGTCATTCATATCAGCAGGAGATGAGAAAGGGAAATGAAGAATTCCCGATACCTTTTTGAATGAAAAATTCTAACAACGCATTTGCGTGTTAACAACGGTACATTTTAAAGAGAGTGACAAGGTACTGCATGGACGAAAGAGTGATATATACATCTGCGTAAGTAATACTCCTTTCCAGGTTAGCTCTAGCCATTGACTGTCAATTCGACATCATTATTCAATGTTATTTTGGGTATTAAAGTTCCCATACCTAAAATATATCTGAATATTTGGATGCCCAACGTAGTGGGAAGCCAAAACTACTGCATTTAAGTTTTCCTGGAGTCACTAACACTCGCGTTTGATGTTAATAGTAAAAAGCATTCCTTTTAACAAATCGAAAATATGTATGTAACTGATAATTTATTTTTAACACAATTTTTATTTACACTGAATGTAACACCTAATTATAGATTAGAATAAATACGTGCGGGATCGTTGGTGATCCAAAATTACGTAGAAAGCGTTTTATCGAAAAAAAGGTATCAACAGGTAAGGTGGTGTGTCACTTGAGCCCACTGACGCAACAAAATGTATTTCGAAACCGCACAGGATCGGTGTTGATTGAAGCAGGTTAGCGTAGATATCGACTCGGCGCAGTGTATATGCGAATGTGTTGATCGAAAGTTGACGCGCGAAAATTACGAGGTTTTACAATTAAGTAATAAGACTGATTTTATTGCGTGCGAGTGTGGTTTGTTATATTGGTGTTGTGTTGTAGTGGCATACTGTAGTGAGTTGTGCTGTTTTATTAGGATGCGCCAGTTTTACCAGGTAGAGGAAGTGGATGCTTAACTTATTTAAACAATATCAAATGAAAATTGTAGTCAATATACAAGTATTTCATTCGACTTTGCGGAGGTCACAGCCTCAAAAGCGATGTTTTAGCTGAGTAGGGGAATTAGAACGAAAACATGTGAAGTGCGAACTATGATACTGTTAACTGTAATGGAATGATTGAATTATGTTGTCCAAGAAATTTGAGGACCTACATATATGAGCTAGTGACGGTTACATATGTATAGTGCGCTGTTTCGTAAGGTTTACTTGGATTCAACGGTGAAGTGTTTATTATATCTACTATTTCATACAAGAACTCGTTATCAACCCCTTAAAATCTTCACTAAAACAGCATTAAATAATTTTCAGAAAACCTTAATATTGTGATACTGCCAAGTCTGCTCAGTTTCGGCTAACAGCCAACTCAAATCTGATTTATTTTTTCGCTCTTTTAAGCGCTTTCGAATCGCAAATTAACAGTTAACCAATTGTATTTGTATAATTAAGCATAATGCCGTAGCAACCACTCATTGTTCGTGTAGAAAAACTGCGAAGAAAAACGCGATGTTGGCAGGCAATCGAAACGCTTGAAACGAACTGTTGCGGTATAACGCCGCAGAGGCGGACAAGCGGTAAGTAAGCTGGCGCTGATTGCAAGTGTTGGCAGCTGCCTTCCACTCATTAAGCGCTTTATTGAGTGCGTAATTTGCAAGGAGCCATGCAACTTACAGTTAATTGATATTAATTCCATAGGCAGCGCTGTTGACGGCGCATTTATAACATCCACTTGTTTGTTTGTCGGCCTCGGTCTCAGCAGCGGCTGTTGCTGCCATGGCTCCTGCGTCTCGTATAACGGCATTCCAATGGCGCGTTGCAAGTGAAGCGTAAATGGTTTGGCATTCAAGCGCGTTGCAAGCGTAAAGCTGGTGTGAAGTTGAGCGTTTGAATAGTGTTGATGTGCACTATAGTTGACGGGGTGAGGATAAGCCTGCAACACTTGCGGCGAACGGCGGCGCGTTTGTGCTAAAACTCATCTGTTGCAAGTGCAACAGTGCAACAAAAGCAGACAGTGTGTTTCAACTCTAGTTTACCTTTGAAAACTGTGCTCCCTTCTGCTTCCTTGCCTAACTTCCATGCTCTGTGTTGCTGCTTGCTCACTGTGACTTTCTGTACTCTCCAGAAAGTGCAAGTATAAAATTCGCGTTTCGCTTTTTGTTACTTTTGTTGTTATTCCACTGAAGTGTCGACTTAATTGAATTAACATTTGTCCCATATCAGCACGAACACCATTTATTTTCGCAGCTTGCAAATGAATTTGACGCTTTTTGCAGCCAGCGTATACTGTCTGCCGCATCAGCGTCTCATCGGCAACCACACTAGAACTCCAGTTGCAACGATCAATATTTTAATTATCATCTACTGTGCGCTTTCTTTAGCTTCGCAGTTGTCATCACTGCTTTCAGCGTCAAGTCTCTGCCGCTGTGGTGGCAATTCTGCGCTCCGCGATTAAGTCATCACTATAATTTGCTGCAGTTTTCGTTCTTGATTTGTTGTAATTTAACACTTTGTGTAAGTTTGTATGACGTGTTAAACAGACTTTACACTTTAAAATTAGTTGCCTAGTTCTCGCAATTAAAATTGATGACTTCCTTGTATGCATTTATTGCAATTAAGAGTAAATTTATACTTTTTATAACACGAGTTAAATTTAATGAATGTCGTTTGCGATGACAAGTTGCTTCTAATTCTGAAATACAACATTAATTAAGGTTTTAATACGTAGAACTATTTTTGAATAAAACGTTATAGTCGTTAACAAATTTAAGAAATCGGGTTATAAATTGAGCTTTAACTTCGGTTGCACCGTAGGAATAATACCCTCCTAATTTGAATTATTTTAGAGCAGTTTTAATGATAGTTGTATACTATAGTGGGCCGATTCAAACGGAATGTTGTACAATACTCAAAGTTCGAAGAGATATCTTCTTAAGTAAAGACGTGTTCCATACAAGGACTTGATTTTGATCGGTCAGTGCGTGTGGCAGCAACTATACAACTATAAGTACGATATCGTCGGTTTCGACAAATGAGTAGCTTCATTGGGAGAAACCAACGTGTGAAAATTTTCGGATCGATACCTCAAACTCTAATGCACTAGTTAGCGTATGCACAGACATACAGCCGATATTACAAAAAATAAGTTTCAAGTTAATAAGTTTAACAGAAAAACTAAGAAGTCATCTATTATATCTTTCTTAAAACATTTCGCTACAATTTTTATGGTAGGTTTAATAATTTGCTTTCCATAAGTCTTCAGTGTCGACAATTTGAAACTTCTCCAACTAATAGTCGTTGGAAATCAGGTTCGTATGATACGATAAGTATGGGAATATTTCGAAGCCAAAAAATTTTCAAGAACAATGTATCCTGTATATTCCTATGCTATCGTTAGAGTCAGCCTGATTTTAAAATAATTAAATTTTCTGATTTTTTTTAATGTTTTGTCCGTAATGGCCTTCTGGACGTCTATGGCGCTTATTAACTTCGTGGCGCATATTGTTATATGTAAAAGCTTTCGGCAAAATGCAAATGAAGCTAAAATTACTATGCTGTTATGAATTTTATTTCACAATTAATATTTTATGTTCAAGATTTGTTATACAGAGGTTCTAATTGTGGTAAATGGCTATACAATTTAACAATATATATTACTTCATTTTAAGTACATACTTATGTATTTCTGTAGCTAATCGCTTTCGTTTGTGACTTGAATCAATATTAAAAGGATTCATAAAATATTCTGTTAAAATGTTTTTTATGAATTCAATATGGGCCTAAATGTAGACTATGTTTTTTGTGCAATTGCGATTTTTGTAAATAGCTCTGGTGAAACTATCACCTCGGTGAACATTTTAATGAATATGAAGAAGGATCATCAGTCCAAATACTTCTTCAGGAGTTTTCAGTTTTATCAGAGCTATCTAAAAAGTCTATATACATCCCTTTTTCTTCTACAATAGCCAGGCCGGATTAAATTAGTGTGGGACCTGTAGCAAATTCTATCAAGGAGCCCTTGGTTTGCTATAGCTTCTCAAGTTTAGGGTATTAAATAAAACAAAATTGTTACAAATAAAGTTTTATGGATTTATTTTGGGCAAATTTAAAGATAATACTTTCAATACTGGCTTCTTTAAGCAAGTCATACTCTATATTCAACATAGTGAGATGATTAAGACGTTATTTGCCCATCGTGTTCCTTACTTCATTTTTAATACATTTTAATGTTGAAAAAGAACGTTCGCCTCTGCAGTTAGTGATCATGAGAGATCAGTAAATTCGCAGAGTAATTTCTAAGTTTGGGAAACACGATTCTAAAGAATTATTTAATAAAAGTTTATAATATTGCTGTTCTGGAGGCTTCTGTTTCATGCTGTCAATAACAGTAGCCACATCTGTTTTCAGCAGTTTTGCGAACTGAACTAATTCGCCGCCTAGGCTGTTCTCCAAATCATCGTCGTAAGCACTGACCATACTAGAGAATTTTTCCAAAATCTCTTCTGTTTTAAGAGATTTTAGCTGTCGAAATACCTCAAAAACACTAGTAATTTTAAAACACGAGTATACTTTCATACGTTTAGTTAAAGCAGGCAGTACGTTATCAATAATGACAATAAATACCTCAAATTCAAAACGTTGTCCAGGTGGTTGATTTTCAACAAAGTCGTCGAGTGTAGTAGAGCCGCTGAAATGATCCTACTTTGTATTTCGCTTGATTCGTCGTGATGTTTGTTGCTGGTATTCTTCATAGTGGGTCAGTTTTTTGGCTCTTTCCTCAATATCTAAAAAAGTGGATCACATTGCTTGGACGTAACCATATTAAAGTCTTGATCAGACGACTGCAGCGAAGCATTGCTTGCCAGCGTTCTAGGATTCCGTTCCAAGTGGTCCGTAAGCTTTATTACGGCACTCTACTTTTTGATCCACTCCATTGAAAATGTCTTCAAATACTTCCTTAATAATGATAAAACCAGACGAAAGTGCGTCATACTATCATTAGCTCGGGCTAACCATCTAGTGTCCGATAACCGTTTCAAAATCGGAATTTTTGAAGTAGAATCTTTAAGTGCGTTCGTAAGACGACCATCGATAGGTAGAACGCATAGAAGTTTACAATGAAATCGAAGAAAAGTGCGATAATGCTTCTGTACAGCAGTCTGCAGCGCACTTTGCAACCAAATTTAATGAATGTGCAAGACAGGGAATTTATTCTGCATACTTATTTATTTTCTTAATTCGGGCTTATAAGCCGACTCATGCAGCTAGCATTATCGTAGTTTTGTCTACGATTTCGATATTGATTTTCTTTTTATCTTATTTTATGAAAATATTTATTTAATTAATAAAAATTCAGAATAGCAGAAATTAAACTTTATTTTGATATAAAAATTAATGGATATTAATAATTTTTTTTTTTTTAGAAATGAACACTAACCTGTTAAACCACCAAAAGTCTATAGCTAGCAAAACGTTCTTGGCATGATAATTATTTAGCCAAATATTGCTTAGCATAAGCAATAAATACAACAAAAATAATGAGACATCAACATCAAAAACGTCGATGCATCGGAAATATCAACTATCATTCGATACATCGATGACTCACATTAAAAAACATCGATAGATAATGGCCATCCCTATTTAGAACTAACTAAACGAAATCATTTCATTTACTTAGCCAGCAATATATAAAATATAATAAATAAAAAATCAATAAAACATCAGAACATTTGAGACTTTAAACAAAAACTCCAGCTTTTACTCATCCACAGAATTGCTCCTCTTTGTTATTTTTTATTGCACCAATTTGAGGAACAAATTAATCTGCGGCATTTAACATGCAATAACATAAAATTGATCCACCTATCAATTAAGCGCTTCCAATGGCTGCACACAAGCAAATCGATCAATTAAATGGGCTGGATCCAGGTTAACCACACAGACAAGGGTACAAATGGGAGCACACATGTGTTTACCAATGCATGAATGCATAGTCAAGGGATGTAGGGAAAATATTACGAAGACTTCAATTTCTATACTTTGAAGAAACGATTTTGCAGCGAAATCTTTAAGTACATTGATTCTAATGTTAGGGCGGAGACTTGGTTTGGTTAATAAAGTATTCTCTGCTTATTCTGCTATATCTTGCAGTCTTTACTAGTTTGATATGGTATTGCCGAACTCTGCAAGTCTATAATTCGAATCATGAAAGGAATCCTTACAAGTCAAGACGAACCCTGCTGAGTTATCGAATTAAATAAATTACCTTCAAGAACCGAAGACATTTGTTTCTGCGCAGATTTGCAGATTTTGATAATCATTTTATAAAACTTGTAATAAATAAGTCAAATCGAGGATTACTCTTGGGCCGGGTATTACCGATCGAAACAGTTTCTTTCATAGTTCTATTTGTAGTTTTCAAAATACTTCAGTATTTAATATTTCAATTAAAAAGAAGAGTTTTTGTTAGATTTCTCTTAGGATTTCCTCAAAACGGTTTATTTAATTTCGATGAGGTTCAGATCTGAATTTCTTTCAATTTCGCATGAACCTTAAAATGTGCTCTAAACCATCGAACAAGAAAATATTTCACACTTTATTTTGTAATGCGCTTAGAAAGATAAGTTTTATATGCAATAATTTTCCTACACGGTAGTTACCCGTACAAACGAGGAGTAAACAAATTTACCCCGGCATACATGTTCACCTCTATGAACTACTCCATGTGTACTTTAGTGTTCATTCAATATACACACATATTTACGAAGGTATGAACGTGTAGATATATATAAACCTATGCAGTCGGGTATGCATTGAACTATTGCATATTGGCTACACACATACATAGTCAAAGGTGGCAATAGTTTGCTGGGCGCTTGTTGGATGGTGGATAGTGGAATCAACGATCGACTGCTAGGCTAATCATCCTTTGTCAACAATCTGGTCATGCATAAATAAAAAGCCTGACCACCTACTAGCACACACATACATATAAATATATATATATATGTGAGTATGTGTATGATTGCTGGAGGTTTCGCAGTGCGCCGCGGAAAGGCAACAACTGCGCTGGTTCGATAGACAAATAAACGCTTGAAGTTTAGCGAGTTTCAACTTTGTGTGCCTTCTATTCTTCAACCTACTTTTGGAAAAATATATGAAGCAGAACTTAATCGAGTAAAGCAAATGGGTCTGGTAGTGCACGAGGGCAAGACGAAATATCTCCCACGTCACTGTTGACAGTCATAACTTCGAAGTCGTAGATAATTTAATTTAATTTAAAAATGTCAGCCGCGAAATCCAACGCCGAATATCTTTTGACTCTCTCGACGAACTAAGACAAAACTCTATAAGTCAGTCATTATTAAATCCTGCAACCAGGTTGTTCAATAAATTTTTTCGTTCGATAAGAGAGGACGATGCTACTAGCCTAAGTTTTTTTTTATTTTATTTTGTTCGTACGCTCTTCATATGACTGTAAGTGAAGTTTCATTTCAATCTGTCAATTAATTTTATGTTTAGAAGCCATTTAGTGTCGTCATGTCACAGTGTTTTTTTACAATGGAAAAAATTTAATATCGTGCAATGATAAAACTCTTATTTTTTGAAAGATGTAGCACCAAAAGAAATTCACGAACAAATGTTAATAGTGTAAAGTGATTGTTCACCTACAATTAGAACAGCAGAAGGATGGGTTGCTTTAAACGTGGTTGTACTAACCTTGAAGATGACCCACGTGAAGGACGAATAAAAAGTGCATCAACACCAGAAATCATAGGCAAAATGCAGAACATGGTTTGAAAAATCATCGATTGACTAAGAGAAATTTAGTAAAGGCTCTACACATCTCATTAGGCAGCGTGGGTCATATTTTAAAAGTCTGCAAATTTGGGTTTTAGTGTACACAATGGGTGGCGCATTCGCTAACAATGGAACAAAAACACACTCGAATGCGACTTTCTCAGCAATATTTGGAGCGTTTTAAAAAGAATAAAGTGCAATTTGTGTGTCGATTCATCACTATGGATCAGACGTGGGTCTATCACCATAATCCCGAATCAAAACAAGAGGCTAAAGATTGGTGTGAACCTGGTTGTTCGTAAGCGAAACGAGTTCGTGTTCGGAAAGCGGTCAAGAAAGTTATGCCATCAGTTTTAGGGATGCAAAAAGAATTTTGTTTATGAATTAATTGCAAACTGGTAAAACAAATAATTCTGATTATTATTGCAACGTTTTGAACCAGTTAAAGGAAAAAATTCGTGAAAGCAGACTCGGGATGCAGACGAAAAAAATCCTTTTTCATCAGGACAATGCACCGTGTCACAAGAACATTTTGACAATGGCTAAAATCCATGAATTAAAGTTCGAATTGTTGGAACATCCCGCGTATTCAATTCCAAAACTCAAAAAAATTTATGCATGGCAAGAATGAAGAGGTCATAACGGCTGTTGAAGCATATTTTGCAGACCTTCCGACTTCTCATTTCAGGCATGAAATCCCCAGATTGGAGGATCGTTAGAACAAATAAATTAATGTTAGGGTATTTATACTGAATAATAAAGTATATTTTTAATAATAAATTGTGTTTTTCTTATCAAAAGACAAAACTTGTTGAACTACTTGAACTACTACGATGATGAGTTGGCGCTACGAGTTTTCATAAAGACGTACTGCGGAATATTTATGGTCCTTTTCGCGTTGGCCATACGTCCTTATGGATGAAAACACTCAAGCTTCGACGCAGTACCCGCCTGGGGAAGCAGAAGAAGAGGAAGACATCCACCCCGTTGGAGAGATCAAGTGAAGAAGGACCTGGCTGAACTTGGTGTTTCGAATTGGCGCTAAATTGCTAAAAGAAAAAACGATTGGGACGCTGTTGTTAACTTGGCTATCTACGTCATTGAAGAAGAAGATATAAAAATGTGTAACGAGTATTTGCTCTGATTTTTGAATACCTTCTATACACTTAGGGTTGTTCCATTTTTAAACTAAATTACATTTATTTTCGCTTTATTTTCAGCTCCTTCACCTGTCATTAAATAATTTTCCCATTTCGCAAAGGTATTCATGTCCTTTTTGAATTTTTTACTGTCACCAACTCCCTTCACAGACAGCAAAACACCATTTTTTTGCAGTAAAGTTCATATAACCACTAATCATGTGATTTTACTTTTCCTTGTTTTCATCAATTACCACATATCCTCTTTATCGCCTGTTGCCTGCTAGCCGTTTGAGCTGCTTGGTCGCACCTCCATTGGTTGGCCTTTCGAGTGGCAAAGAACTTTTAGTTTTTACTGCCAGTTCAACACATACACACAGACAGTTTTTTCTCCAAGGTAAAAAATCAATGTTTTATTCTTGTTGTTGTTGTCGTTATCGTTATTGTTATGGTTGTTGAACAAGTGCCAAATGTGTGCGACAACCGTAGACACGTTGGCGAAACTGCAACTGGAATGCAATAGCAGCAGCAACAACAAAGATAACATCAACAATTTTACACCTGACACAAAAGCAACTAACAGTACTATCTACAGTAAGTGCAAGTGAGTGTGTGTGCGTTGCAGTGCATTTTCCGCATATGGCATTGTATGTGTGTGTGCGCGCGCTTATGTGCGATTGTCACAGTGTGAGCACGTCTACGCCGCTGTCTGTGTCCGTGTCGGCTAACAACCGGATGTAACACCTGGCTTCCGATTAAGCGATTATAAATTTGTGGGCAAATATCCGTTTTGTACGCATGTATGTGTTTATACCTGTGCAGACACATGACTGTATGTGTATACATATATTCATAATATGCTCACTCCTGCCATCGACAACGTTACAAGCAAACAAAGTTTAGTAGAGCTTACTCATCGATGATTGTGGAAACATATATCTTTATAGCTATATACATATGTATATGCTTGCACGTGATTTTGTTTTTGTGCCCTCATAGTCATAGCCCATTTGTTCTGCTTCAACGACTAAAATTGCAGCGATGCAATAATAATGCCTTAATTATGAGCGGATATGATTTGATTAAAAGCATTAGCGAGCGCTTAAGTCAATGCACAGGTTAGCGAGTTGATGCGCAGCACATAACTTGTATTATGTTTGTTATGTGCATGCTATGTTCCTAGAAATTACTAAAATATACTTTGGTGAGTTAGTACAATGCATGACTTTCGATTATAGCAACATTAATGAGCTTGTTTAGGAAAATACATACACATATAGTATACGTGCATGTGTTTAAAGGGGAGTATGGGAAAATAGGTTCTGTTATACCTACAGAGGCTGATGAAATCCTACAACAGTGTTGAGAGGAAAGTACAGTGAAATTCCTCATAACTGGACACCGGCCGTCTCGGTGTGTTTGTCCGGCTATGGTGGCTTTCACATATGGGAGCCTGGCTGAAACGTGTTTTTAAAATATATTCTTAGAGTCAGAAGCTGTCACTCAGTACTCTATTTCTAATGAACCAATTAATATGAGCCAAAGTCTGGCAGCAGTGAGTAAATGACAATTATCCCATTGTTCTTAAATAAAAACTGTCAAATAACTTCAATAATTGATAAGAATTAAAAAAAAAAACCTGGAACTACAAATTGTACACAATTTCTTTAAATATTTTATGAAAACTTGTTCGTTTATCAAAGATAATTTGTACGCAAATTTACCTAAACAGTGTCGTGTCCGGTCATTGGAACATGTTTATATTTGGTTATAGGGTTTTTATGAAATATTAAATTGTTTTTGAAATTTGTCCGGTTATGGGAGGTTTACGGTTATAAGGACTGTCCGTATTGGGGGATTTTCACTGTGTATAGAAAATTCTTTTAATTTTAAGATCCAAAAAAGTTTCAAATCAGAAATCAGTTAAACATTTCAATCATTCAAAAAAACATCGTTCTTTAAAAAATATTTATCTTATCAATTTTAATTTCCATCTTACTATATTACAACATTTGTTTAGTTTTTAATAGTCATGTTGATAGAAATTCATTATTTTGCGTTGAACTTAAGCAAAATTTATTTCTAACCTGTTACCATTATGAACATAATTTCCAAATGCTGGTCTTACAGAAATACGCGGCAAAAAACTGGGATAGTCGAGGTTCACAAGCTTGCCTGTGCGTGGATTTTTTTATCAACAAAATCTCTTGCCACTAAACACTTGGTGCCAAGTCCGGACTGTAAGGTAAATGCATGAGAATCTCCAACTAAGCACCCGGAGATCTTTTAGCGAATCACATGTAAACATTTTCTGTATTGCCTGAGAAAATACTTCCCCGAGTTAATTGTGTACGGATTAGTTCGAAGAACACTTAATTCCTTCAATACCTTGCAAATTTGAAGAGGTTAGAAATTTTCTGGTCTAATGAAGAAATTTAGTATTTCTCTACACATTAATCGAAATTCGAAGAAATTTGAAAAGAGGAGGTCTTATTAACGCTCAGCTGCCTACTACATAGCTGACCTGTGGGACTAGGAACATCTCAAAAGTCCGGTTGCTTGACCCTTTAGTATACATAGTTCAAGCAAAGCAATATAATCTATGTTCGAGTATTTTATTTTGAAGAAAAGCTTGTATTTCCATTTATATGGCCTTCCGAGCACAAGCTATTTGATTAAGTCAAAAATGATATGGCGCCCGATATGGCTCCAAAATTTACCGTAGTCGTCAAAGCTATCATATCTCTAAACAAGGATTAAAGAAAATAACTTTTTCTGGTTTCTTTATTGTGCTCTTCTTGTAATTAGAGATCTAATTATTCCAAAGAAGCTGAAAAAGCATAATTTAATTTAATAACCACCTTTTGCTTGTATGCACTTGTCTCTTCCACAAGAAAACATATGTAAAAATTATAAAACGATGAACATGACATAACATTGCAACACATCTAAACATTCTGTTCTTTACATGATTCTATACACTTGTATTTATAGTTTTTTACGGTAAACTACTGAGGGTCCAGCGAAAGCTATAAGTATGAACTTTTATAAATCGTTGCATACTTTTTTGCGCCATGACCACTTTCTATAATTTTTTTCCTTTTTAGCTTTTATATTGAGCATCCAAAATCAGAAGCACAACATGCAGTGCAACGAGAAAAGGAGAGAGTAGGAGATGATGCAAGTAGTTGCGCAACTGCCATATGGTGGGCGACCCCGCCATAACCATGGTATCAGGATGCCCTGACATAAATAATTTAATGAGCAAAAGCTCACGTAACACCTTAATCAGCAAAATACGTGTATGAAGCGCTTTAAGTAAAAAATCTGAATTTTGGATGAATACATACATACGAACATGTAGTATGGATTAAGATGTGTGGATAAATGCTGGCGAACAACGTTAATTGTGTAAAGGAAATGTGTTATTATATGGAAATTTACGAGAGTTTTTCCTATTTTATTTGCTATTCTCATTCGCTGTGCACATGCATTATTATAACATTTGCTAAAACTCTCGCTAATTGCTATTCACTATACATTTTTGTATATTCCTTAAAAATTCATCAACAGTTTGAGATGAATGACCATGAACTTAAAGTGTCTTGCTTAGAGCAAATTCTACAACTTATTTATAAATAGACAGTTAGCACACTAGGAATACTTAGCCCAAAAAATAAGGTATTGTATTTATTTTGAAAATTCTTTATTTATTCCTTCAAATCAATTTCATCCCCTTCAAAGTAGTCCCCTCCCGATGCAATGCACTTATGCCAACGGATTTTCCAATCTTCGAAACAATGGTTGTAGTCACTTTCTGGGATGGCCTTCAGTTCCGTCTTTGCTGCGGCTTGAATCTCCTCTAGTGTATAAAAACGGTGTCCCCGGAGCGGTCTTTTGAGCTTGGTGAACAGCTAGAAGTCGCACGGCGCCAGATCAGGTGAATACGGTGGTTGCGGAACGATATGGGTTGAGTTTTTGGCGATAGCGTTACGCAAACGACGCAAAACGTTCAAATAATATTCCTTGTTGACTGTTTGACCGGTTGGAAGGAATTCATAATGCACAACACCACGATAATCGAAGAAAACAGTCAACATGACCTTGATTTTTGAGCGACTTTGGCGCGATTTTTTTGGTCTCAGCTCTCTTTTGGCTCGATATTCGCTCGATTGATCGGTTGTTTCGGGATCGTTAGCATATATCCAAGTCTCATCGTCAGTTATAATGCATTTCATGACACCCTGATAGTCGGAAAGCATCGTTTCACACACTTCAACCCGACGCCTTTTTTTCCAAAAAATTCAATCAAAACATCCTTCAAAATGGTATTGGCTGAGTCTTTCGATATGCCAACTTCATCAGCAAGGTCTCTAATTGTTAATCGACGGTTTTTCAACACCAATTATTTGATTTGTTGAACGTGAGCTTCGTCGGCTGAAGTTGATGGTCGCCCTGGACGCTCTTTGTCTTCGACACAATTACGGCCGGCTTGGAACTCACTACACCACTTGTAAACATTTTTTAGACATAGCCTCAACACCAAAGGCTTTCTGCACCATCCTCAACGTATCCGCAGTAGAAAATTTATTCCGTAAACAAAATTTAATGCAAATTCTTTGCTCAACAAATTTCGATAATTCTCCAAATCGTTCGATGCGCGCAGTTTAAATTTAAATGTCACCTTCCTTTACTTTATTGCCTTGAAAACAAAACTTATAACTTTTGAAAATTTTTAAGGTCATGTGTTGAAAAAAACACTCATATTTCAAGGGTTAAACATATACAAGTACAATTAGTACGGATTTTGATTGAAGTCAACTTCAGATCAAGGCAACTCTATTTTGGTATTACGCACTTTAACTATTTGCAACATTAAAAATGAAGATTTGACAGATAATTACACATTGAAAACGTTTAAATAAAAAACAAAAACAACATCAATTAATGTTCGTTTAAAGGTGACTAATTATTAAAATAGAAAGTAGTTTTGACTTGAATAAAAAGCCCTCAGATCAGTCAAATCCATTTGAACTCCCTAAAAGCAACTAAACTAAAATTTTTACTGACAATTAAATGTCTTTGTTATTTTCGTTTAAAAAAGAACGCATTCTTTTCTTAATTAGAGAAAGGAACATTACCACAAATACTCCGTTTCATTGTTGTCGATAGTGGTCAAGAATGCAATGGGCGAAGACTGCGATGTCTATGGTTTTTGAGAAGGTTTTAAATATTATGAGCCTCTGTGCGTAGTGAATGAAAAAGTGCAAAACGTTTCTAAATTTTAATTTTACGCAAAAAGTATATGCCCAGGTGTCTTAAATTATACTGATCCTTTATGTTCGAAACACTTTCTACAATTTCTTCATGTTTTATTTGCTGTTTCCAATTTGTATTACCATTACCACAAAAAATGGAAAGTTTTTCCGGTTGAGCTAATATCGATGAAACCGAATTTCAGAATGTAACCAAAATGCAGTTGGGTTTGAAACCGTAATTGTCAAATTATTTAAAAGTTATTATAATTAGTAAAATAATAAGCAAATATTTATTTAATATTTTTAAATATTTTTTTTAAGCTTTTAATTTGGAAAAATCAGACATAACTGTTTTATAGTTAGGCGTAATGTAACCAAGCCTGTCAATCTTTCTTCTTTACTATATTTCTCAATTGCTTACTCAGTTCGAAGAAGCACTTATTGGCGAGATTATGTGTTGGACCTCGATGCCGACGTTGTTAAGTATGAAACTATGTTTTACATTCATACTAAATAAATGATGTAATTTTGTGAGTTATTTTATATAAAAAATAAAAATAAATCAAATATGCAAAGAAATTTTGCTAAAATACCACTTTAAAACTTTTGCGCCCTAGACAATTGTCTAACTTGCCTATATATGGGACGGGCCAGCCCTAATTACCGCTTTCAGTATGATTAGTTGGCCTTCCAAAATTTCACTCACAATACTGAATCTAGGCAGAAGGTTTTACAAAAGATTCAAAAAGTGTCACCACATATTTCATGTTATTTAAATAAAAGTTCTAACGGGTGATCCATTTTGAGGTACTCTACTTTTTTAAAGAAAACACAGATACTTCAAATTTAATTGGGAATGTTTGTGATTATTCGAAAAAACATTCTTTGGTATTTGTTTTTGGAAGATTGTCTGTTTCAAATGCTAGCCGCTGCTATGTTTCATATGGCCCGTCCGTTGAGTCCAATTTTCGATGACTTGGTCGACCATTTCGACTGGTAACTGACGAATTACACAAATAATGTTTTGCTCAAAGGCCTGAATCGAAGCAGGATTATTGAAGTAAACTTTAGACTTTACATATACCCAAAGGAAAAAGTTTAACGATGATGTCACACGATCTTGAAGTTTTCTTCCCATAAATCTATTGATTGATACGATGTGTGGGAAGTGGCACCGTCGCACAGTGGGTAAAAGGCGGAAAAAATGTGTAATTTTTAACTATCTAATTTTAACAAAATTTCATTACAGCAATGTTTCTAGACAATGAATATAGTTTAATTTATCACGTATTTGCGAATTGACATTTCATTGACATAACAACGTATTTTTAAAGTCAAATAAAAATAGAACTCTTGAAAATTGTGAAAAATATTGAGAAAAATATGAGAACAGATGTATGGGGTTTCGACGTTTTATGCAATAAGAAGTGACTTTAAAGTCTATCCTAATATATATTATAATATATTATAAAATAATTATTTTCATTTCATAGGCCTAATTCATGTCAATTTTGACAATGTTTTAAAATAAAACCATTTTTGAACACTTTAAGGAATATGATAACGAAAAAATGAACTGCGGATACATGCGGATAAGGATCAAAGATAGCTATGAACGGTTATTGCAATTGTTTAACTTATTGCGCGTCTTCACATATTGATAATTTAAAGTAGCGTTTGTGTAATTTCGAAATTCGTTGTGTAATAAAAACCTAACAGTTCTTAACAAGTGTGATTTGTATAAATATATATTGCAAATAATATTTGCAAAATGTCATCCGTTTCCATAAGTAATCGACAGCTAACTGAAGAATTTATTCGGTGCGGCCGAAAAAGTGATATGTTGACGCAGTTTTTGAGGGATAAATTCCCTTCTTTTAGTGAAGATAAGGTGAAGTTAATTTTAGAACAAATTAAAAAAGGTACATAAGTTCATTCAATTCAAAATGGAACTAGTGCCCCAGGAAAAAAACGTACTATTTAAAAATCATTCTGTATGGCTGGATAAGAATTTTACTGTAGAGATGGTTGATAAATTATTACCCGGGACTTCAAATAAACGTAGTTTAATTGCTGAACGACCGGTAAAGAAATTTGAAGAATGTAGTCAACGGGCTAAACGTTACAAGGTCCAACAACTTCGAGCTGGATCAGCAGCTATTAAGAAGACATACTTAGATTCTCAAAAAGCGTTGGCAATGTTAATTGATGCACAGTTATCAATGCATCAGCATGAAGTTGTTCGAAATGTGCTTAAAGACTTCGGATGTGATGTGTTGCCACCGCATTATAGAGTTCGGGAGGAAATAAGGCATTGTTACCCTGAAAATATTACTATTACACCAATATCTGCACACTTAGCTAAAAGAGTTATTTTGGCCGGAACTTTAGGCCTTCTTCCACAAAGTTTTGTCGGCCGATTCAATTTGAATATGCCAAGAAATCAGCCACAAATCATACAAAAGAAATTGTCGATACGATACAGGAAACCATAAGCAATATATTGCCAACATTTGTGACTATAAAGGACAAGGTTATTGAAATACGTCACAATCTTTTATTTACCACGATTGACACAAAAATAGCTCAAGCAGCAGCTGGTTGTAAAGGCCTGTTACATTATGTAATGCAAGCCCTGAAGACGTGAACAACCTAGAATCCGTCGTCAAAAAATCATGCAATCAGGAAGCAGTTTAGTTGGGAATTTCTCCCTTACATGCTAGAATTAAAAAATAAATAATATAAATACTTTTTTTTATTTTTGATAGGTAATAGGTTTTAATCCCTCTTGTCAACTTTATTCGTGGACAGACGTATGCACGGAGTAATCATTTATGTCTTGACCTTATCTAGTAGCTTAATTGCTGGTAGAAGGTAAATCAATAGAGATTGATAGAAATAACAGATAAAAGCCTCTACAACTTTTGTAATTGTAACTTTTACCAACTATCTGCAATTACGCCTCTAGGTGGTGGTCAAAATATAAATGATCACCCTGTAGAGGTGTACTCTGTGTAAGATATTCCTGTTAAAACAAGTTATATAATGTCCCAAAGAATTGAATGCTCTGTATAATTAAATTGTTAAAAAATTAAAAAAAAAATCAACTGGTTACTTAATTTTTCCACTTTTTCAACTCGTCTCGCTATCTTGGGCGAGCCAACTTCTACTACAACAGGCTATAGACTCGCTATATCTTTTTACCAACTTCTTAGATTTAAGAAGTCACACTTATCAATTAAATTTATATAAGCAAGCAGTTTTAACCCTTATGTTATTAACCAACTTTACCAATGTCGTTTAGCAACCGGGTACCGGGGTACCCAGGATATGAGTATTAGAATTTTTTTTTTGTTTTATTTAAAAAAAAAGTTTTCTAAAGCTTTTTAAAGAATTGTCTTCTGCAAGTATTATCGGTGACAATTTAAAGAAACAAAAAGTAATAACAACATAGAATCGTGAATAACATCTGAAACCTTTTTGGGAAACCCCAAGTAGTCGGCCGGTTTTTATTGTTCGGAGCCGAGAAGATGCCGGAAAAGTTCAAGGTTATTTCTAAGTTTTCTTTCGCGCACTAGATTCGAGAATTTTTTAGTACGTAACAGATTTTTGGTGAGATCAGACGTGTTTCATTTGGTGTTCTCTTGACAGTGAAAAATAAAGCTATGGAACAATTATCGAGAGCTAGCTATGCTCGGTAAGTAAACGTTACATATATTTAAAATTGGTAGATATTTTAATTAGAATTTTGGGTAATATAATTATGTTCGACGTATATCTCATAATATTTAATTTATTAGGTTAAGTCCAACTGAAAGGAATGAGTACTTGAGGAAACTACTTGGAGAACTCGACAGTGAGTCGAGTAGGGTTTCTGATAGCGGTGACGAAGACTGGATTCCAGTAAATAGAGGTAGACATCAAAATCAACGAGGTAATTTAGTGCGTGATGATCCAGAAGATTCTGAAGATACAGAAGAAATCGCTGAAGAGAATTCAGCAGTGGGAGGAGAAGAAGAAGAATTTGAGAGTAGCGAGATTGAGGATGCTGAGCCTGAAGGTAGTAAAATATTTGTTCTTAGCAATGATTGAAATAATAATTATTTTTCTTAAATAATTAATAAATGTTATTATTATTTTAGGAAGAGCTCAAGAACCATCTGGGAGTTTTATTGCCAAAGATAAAACAGTGTGGAAGAAAACTCCACCACCTCAGCATCAGACCGCAGCTCATAATGTTGTACACCATCGGAGTGGGCCTCATCGCAGTGCGGAAACGTTGTCAATTAGCGAGACCTTCAAACAAATTTTTACCTACGAAATGGTTGACATAATCGTCCGTCACACTAATAAAAAAGCTGAAACAATTTTCCAAGAGTACAATGCTAACCATCCAAACTCGCAACATCAATGGAAACCCGTTACGATACCCGAAATTTATTCGTTCTTCGGTATCTTGATTTGTGCTGGAGCAAACAATTCGAACACAGATCATACATTTGACATGTGACGCTCCAATTCTTATCCACTGTATCGCGCGATGATGGGATTGACGAGATTCCATAATATTCTACGTTTTTTGCGATTCGACGATAGTAATACTCGAAATGCACGTAAGAAAGATGACAAAGCAGCTCCAATTCGTGATGTGTGGACAATGCTAAATTCAAATTTAGCTCAGATGTACAAACCAACAGCTAATTTAACGATTGATGAATAGCTTTATCCATACCGTGGTAGTACAGGATTTACTCAGTATATTCCATCGAAACCAGCTAAGTATGGTATAAAGATCTGGTGGATTTGTGATGCAGAAAATGCATATCCTTTGCAAGGGATCATGTACACTGGTAAGACAGATAATATTCGAGAAAAAATCAGGGAGAAAGAGTAGTGAAAGAATTGGCGGCTCCGTACCGAGGTAGTGGTAGAAACATCTGCATGGATAACTTCTTTACTACTGTACCAGTTGCTAAACATTTGTTGTCATGGAATATTACCATTGTTGGCACGCTAAAAAAAAAATAAACCTTACATCCCTAGTGTTATGGGAGCGAATAAGACACGGGAGCTGTATTCGGCAGTTTTTGGATTTCACGAAAAGGTTGTGTTCCTACGTTCCTAAAAAAAAAATAAAGCTGTCATTCTGATATCGACAATGCATTCAGATATATCAGTTGGTGATGACGCTAAACAAAAACCAGAAATCATAAATTTTTATAATAAATATAAAGCTGGAGTTGACACAATGGACCAAATGGTGCGGAGATATACCAGTCAACGACGATCTTCGAGATGGCCAATGGCAATGTTCTTTAACATGCTAGATATTTCTTCACTTGCGGCATATATAATTTATTATGAAAATAATAAAATGATTGTCAAAAAAACGACAGAACGTCGTCAATTTATGCGTAAACTAAGTGAAGAACTAGCATTGCCGATGATTGAACATCGCAGGGCGAATCCGCAAGTAATGCGCCACTTCTGCACAAAGATTGCCGTTGAAAGTGTATTAGGCCATACACTGACAGAAACAGTCGTGATAAATCCTGGTCCACTCCAAAAGATAAAACCAGAAGGAAAAAAAAACAGGGTCTTGTCATGTCTGCAATGCTTTGCCAACAAAAAGACGGCGAAAGACACGGAAGGCCTGTGCCGATTGTCACCAACCTGTTTGTGACGAGCACTCAGTTAATCGTGTACAATGTGTTCAATGTCATCAATTATAAAAAAAAAAAAACAGTGTAATATTTGTTTATTTTTTTTTTTTTAAATTTAGTTGCATGCATTAATAGAAATTATATACAATTTATTTCCTATGCTTTCTACTGTGGGTACCCGGGTACCCGGTTGCTAATAGGGCGATGGCTAAAGTTTAAGCTTATTTAAAATCAAATATAAAAAATAAATCAATTAAATGAACTCACAAATAGCTTTCTTTTAAGTTAAAAAACGACGATCTGAGAGCTTAAAATGAAATACTGAATTTTTTTAAAGCTATTCACCAAAATACACCGCGGTGGGTACCAGGGTACCAGGGTTATTAACATAAGGGTTAAAACAAGTACAACATTTTTGCCGAAAAATGCCGTTTCTGACCCATTGTGCGTCGTGTTGAATTCGATGGTTCCACCGGTCCACAAACCACACCAAATCATTGTTTTTTCTGAACCAAATGACAGCTATTGAATCTTTTGAGGTAGCTCTTCGCAATTTTGCTTGATTACATACCCATTGAGCCAGAAGTAGGCCTCATCGCTAAACAAAATTTGCTCGAAAACGTCGGATATTCTTGGAACTTTACAAGAGCATATAAATCGAAACGATGTCGCTTGCGAAGTATAGTATGTTATGTATAAATTAAATTGGTGCTAAAGATTGTAAGAACACGGATTTCTTCACACTATGCTTTTACTAAGGATATATATGATCTATTCTATTTGGGTTCTATACAAAGTTCAGTTTAGGGAAGGTGGGTACTGAGATGATCTCTTTCTAGTTGTTCAATAATATCAACATTTCTTATACCAGGTGATTCCTTGCAATAATTAATATGAATACACAAGAAAAGGAAAGCTAGTTTAAATATGCATTAACTAGGGAGTTTCCAAAGTTTTAGTCGATTAACGAATATATATACAGTCTTCAATGAAAATTTTACTTAACTAGACTGGGTGTACGTTACTTAACTGCTCGCATTACGTTTAATCTTTTATGAATATGAGTTTCTAATGATTTTTATTCATTGTTCTGTGCCTGTTTCTCACTATATAACTTACAAGAATCAACCTGGCAAAAAGTTCGGCGGATCCGAACCGATTTTCGAGTCTCCTGAGTTTTTCGCCGATGAGCTGATTTTGTATTTCTCAATAAATACACTGCCTTATCTGGAGAAATATGGATATGTAAATGCATTGTCCTCGGCTATAATCGCGTAAGCGGTGTCTACGCCAGTAAAGAAGAAGAAGGCCACTATGTTAGAAACCACATGTTTTTATCTCGTCGATTCGATTTCGTACGCACTTTTATTAATACTACAAAGTAAAGCAAACGAAATGAGTTTGGATTTGTTAGAGATAAAACGCATAGAAAAATGAAAAATGCAATTCCAAAGATAAATCGATTCGTGTGAAACCTTTGTCACAGCTAGAATAGATTATATCGCATAGAATATGCTCTCATTATAGATTTAAAAGCTCTTACGGTTAATTGTTGCAGGTTTTATTAACAATTACCCGTGACTCTCCACATATGAGTTTATTTTTTTTGCCATACGAAATTAACGACATGCAAAATTCAGAAGAGAAATGCTTCTAGGACACACTGTTGTTCTTTATATATGTATGTACATCTGTGCGTAAAGCTTTCATTACCCTTTTCACCTTAATTTTTCTTTGCGCATACACAACGGTGCCGCTAATTGCTTTCGCTTCATTGCTGCAAATAAAAGTTTCGCGCTAGCAGCTGTGAATTTTCTGAATCCACGCACTCACACACATTTATATATTTGAGTAACAGCAGACACACGCAAGCACATATTTAGGCCACTTTCAGCACGCAAAGTACCCTCATCATTTCTGAGCATGTAGAAAAGCTCGCGAGCCAGGGGGAAAAGCACTAGAGGGAAATTGACAACGAACAAGCGGCAAGTGGCAAACGCAGCGTAAAGAACGCATTGTAGTTGCGTGAGAAAGCCACTGCTGTCAAATAATTAACGTGCGCTCATATGCCAGCAATGCACACAAAGTAGGCGTGGCCGCTGGTGTGGCAACAAAGCAGTGCATGGATGAAAGACGACAAAAACTTTAAAGAATTTTCTATGTGATTATATGAAAGTGTTTGCTTTTCTATGTGTGTTTACTCATATGTATTTACATACATATGTATGTATATACTGCAAGATGGAGGCCTGTGAGTCAAGCCATCTTAGTGGCACATAAAATTTTTTGTGCGTATATGTATGTGTATATGATATCTGTGTATGTTCATATACACTCTTTGTGTTATAAGTACTTAATCACCTGCATCCTTTCCTCTTACCACATATCACTATATATCTACCAACACTTGAACTCCCACTTCTTTCAAGACATATTTGCGCACTTATCTACGCGCTGTTGAATGAAAAAGTGACAAGTTTTAATGCAAAAATGTCTTTAGCGATAATGATGTTAAAACTTTGCCATAACAAATTTTATACGCGCGCCAATGTGCCTTGAGGCTCTGCGTCGCGAAATGTTGCAGGCAGCAAACGCGTTATATTATCGTAGCCAAATGTAAGTACACGGTTGACATATTTCGATGCCAGTAGTTTTAAAATGTAATTTGAAAATTAAATACATTAAAAGTTGAAAATGCTTAACAGTAAATACATTAAACAACTTAATTTATTTCTTCTGGGGCTGTGAGATGGTCTAAATTCATAGGTAATAAAATTTTAGGAGGTTTACCTTTATATCAAACTTTAAGTGGAAACTTTGCTATCATATATTAACAATAGATTTCTTGCTGAGCATAATACAGTAGAATCCGTTTATTATGACTCCGTCTATATTGACCAACTGGTTACTATGACATATTACACTACGAAGTTTGATTTTCATATAAAATTCTTTATAAAAAAGTCGGATATAATGACTTCCCTTGCAGTGACATGTTGCTTATTAAGACCCATTTTTAATAAATTATGTCCGGTTAGAATCACTGACATGATTCTTTACACCTCCGGCAATGTTCGTTGATTCGCGACGCCGTTCGGCACGTGGCTCGTCTTTGTTTTGAGTCTCAGTAAGTAATTGACGCTTGAAGGTCACGATTGTTTTTTGTTTGTTACTGTGAGAAAATATCATCACAACGACGTAAAGCCTTTGCAATTGAGGAGAAAGGTGCAATAATATGCAGATTAGAAAATGGAGAATCTAACTAATGTCTCGCAAAGGAATTTGGCGTGGGTCATTCGACAGACTTAATGATTTTTAAAAACAAGAACCGCATTAAGCAATCGCCCAATTCAAAGTTTTTGAAACCGAAGAGGCTTGGAACATCACGACAAGAAAATGTTGATCAAGCATTAATTCAGTGGTTTAAAAACTTGAGAAAGGAATATCTGTCAGCGGCCCCATGCTACAGGAAAAGGCAAATGGTTTTGCCGCGCGTTCTGCAAGCTGAATAAGTCGTTTTAAAGTTCGACATAACATTGTGGCAGGAAAAATTGTCGGTGAATCTTTGTCTGTTAATCAAAATTCAACAACAAACTGGTTTGTATCTGTGGGACCGAATTTACTGAGACAATTTTCTGATGATGAGATATTTAATGCTGATGAAACTGGACTTTTTTACAAATTAATAAATTAATGTAAGTTGTTGAAAGATAGAATAACTGTCATGGTAGCGGCTAATATGAGTGGCACAGAGAAAAAGAAATTGCTCATTATTGGAAAGTCACAAAAACCCAGATGTTTTAGAAGTGTCAAATCATTTCCTATCGATTATGCTAACTATCCTAAAACTTGAATGACGTCAGAACTTTTTGAAAAATGGCTTCGTGATTGGGATCGTGATTTGGTGAAGAAGAAGAAAAAGATTCTATTGCTGGTTGATAATTGCCCGGCTCATCCAAATGTTACTGATTTAAAGTCCATAACACTTGTATCCTTCCGCCGAATACAATATCAGTACTACAGCTAATGGATCAGGGAATAATACGATCACTCAAAACGAATTTTAGGAAGAAACTTGTGATCAAAATGATTAACTGTTTTGATGCTAATGAAAACAACTCTTCTACAAAAATAACGGTGCTAGATACAATTCTTATGGTCAATGATGGCTTGAATAAAATGTCACAAAGTACCATTCCTAACTGTTTCAAACATGCAGGATTCATTGAAAGTCACGACGGTTTACCTATTCAAATATCAGAACATGAATTCGATGAAGAAGATGACATTCCTTTAACTTTGTGGTCACGAAACCTATGTAAATTCAGATTCTATAGCAGCACCGGAAATGTGGGAAGCTTATGTTGACGTCAATAGCGCTCTCCTCACATCCGAATAACCCACCGATGAAAATATCGTACAGAACATTAGTGCTAAGAAACAACTCGAAAGTGATGGGGAAGAGGAAGTCGAGGAAAAACCATTACCTACCACAGAAGAGGCATTAAAAGCTGCAGAATTATTATCACGATTTGTTCACAGCAATATTGAAAATGATAATTTGATCATAGCTATATCTTCTATACACAATAGTATTAGAGACTGCTTTTACAATAAAATGAAAAAACAAAAGCAGACAAAAATAACAGATTACTTACAGTAAAAAATACACTGTTATAATGTGCTGATTACGTGCAATTTTGATTTTGATTTAATATTTATGTATACATATGTATTTAATTACTATGTTTTTGTATTAAAATACTTAAGTACATACATATGTATTTACATAAAAAAAAGTTTTTCATTTCACAAAACGCTTTGTAAGACGTCCGCTTATTATGGCGTGTTTGTCAATTTCTTTCGATACCATAATAAACGGATTCTACTGTATTGTTCTTTCAAAGGTCACTCAAACATTTCCAAATAGCACTCTACAAGCAATGGAATAAATTCGAGTAGCCGCATCTAAAAAATCAGTTCAAAATTTAAAAAAAAAAAAAACAAAAAAATCAAATCAAATGTAGAACAGCTTATAAGTATTGGCCTATAGACCATATTAAAAAACGCAAGCTAGGCGGATAAAAATGTGTCTATTTTTATGGTCTTGATTTGCAATACGGCTTTGGAAGGCAAATAGGCGAAAATGTTGATAAAATAAATCGATCCATTTCTGAAGCAAATGGTTACTGGTAACGAATACAGGTTACTGGTAATGAATAGGTCACTTACGCCATCGCCAAACCAAAACGATCGTATTTCAGCCGCCGCAAACAGTGAAGAAGATGGTGTTGACAGTCTGGAAAATTACGGTATTTGTTACCTTCTATCAGAAAAACACCAGACATTGCAAACGAATAGTGCCTCGCCAGAAGCTCCCTGGGCTTGGTCTACTTCTTCTTTATTGGCGTAGACACCGCTTACGCGGTTTTAGCCGAATTAACAATAGCGCGCTAGTCAATTTTTCTTTTCGCGATTTGGCACCAAGTGGAGATTCCAAGCGAAGCCAGGTCCTTCTCCACCTAGTCCTTCTAACGGAGTGGAGGTTTTTCTCTACCTCTGCTTCCCCCGGCCGGTACTGCGTCGAATACTTTCAGAGCTGGAGTGTTTTCGTCCATTCGAACAACATGACCTAGCCAACGTAGCCGCTGTCTTTTAATTAGCTGAACTATTTCAATGTTGTCATATACCTCATAGAGCTCATTTTTCCGTCGAATGCAATATTCACCGTGGCCAACGCGCAAAGGACCATATATCTTTCGACTCATCAGTTATTGTCATCGTCCAAGACTCTGCGCCATATAGCAGGTTATGAGTGTCTTATAGAGTGTGGCTTTTGTTTGACGGAGCTTTTGATGCTGCTCACCGTCAGTTTACACAGCCGTGTTAGTTTTGCGAGGGCACCACATTAAGACATCGCAGTGTAAACGCAGCTCCTTTTCGCGCTGTCGAAAGCAGCTTTGAAATCGACGAAGATTCTCGACTCTCTTTTCACGGGTCTTTTTCAAAATTTGACGTATGGTGAATATCTGGTCATTTGCCAGGTCTAAAATTACTCTGATAAGGTCCAATAAGTTTGTGGTTACGGTGGGTTTTAATCTTTCACACAATACGTTTGATAGAACCTTATGTATGTGCGATGTTTAGAAAGCTTATCCCACGTTAATTGGTGCAGATTGTGGGGTTTCCCTTTTTGTGGATTGGGCAAAGCACACTTAAATTCCAATCGTTGGGCAGGATTTTATCCGACCATATTCTACAAAGAAGCTGATGCATGTTCTTTATCGGTTATCGGCCTCCGCCGCTTCGTTGTTCTTCAGGCGTGTACTTGCTATTCGAACTTCTTCTTGGTTGAGCAGTTTAACGTCTGCTCCATTATCATAGATTCGAAAATCGAGTTCGACATCTCCTGATATTGTGCCTTCACTGTCATTCAAGTATTCTCTTCATAATTTAAGTATGCTCTGGGCGTCGGTTACTAGATCGCCTCCTTGAGATCTACAAGAGTATGCTGGGGCCTTGAAACCTTCTTTTATTCGCCGCATTTTTTCGTAGAATTTTCGAGAATAAAGTCTGGCGGCCAGCTTGTCAAGCTCTTCGTAGTCACGCATTTCAGTCTCTCTTTTTTTGTCTGCAAATGCATCTCGCTTCCCCTTCTTCCACTCTCGGTATCTATCCAATCCCGCACGTGTTGTGGTCGACTCTAAAATTGCGAGATAGGCAGTCTGCTCTCATTCATCATCGTATCAGCAGTTCTTTTGCCTTTTCCGAACACCAATGGCTTTGTTTGCAGATGTACGTAAAGAACTTGAAATACCGTCCCACAGTTCCCTTATACCCAGTTATTGACGAGTGTTCTCAGACAGCAGAAGTGCAAGTCGAGAAGAAAATCGTTCTGCTCCTGTTGTGATTGCAGTTTATCGACATCGAACCTTTTTTGTGTTTGTTGACGTGTGTTTTTTGCTGGACAGTGGCGGGTGCGAATCTTGGCTGCAACAAAATGGTGGTCAGAGTCGATGATAACACCTCGGAGCGTACGTACGTCTAAAATACTGAAAATTTGTCTTCTGTTTATCATAATATAGTTGATATGGTTGGTAGATTTTGGATGTGAATTTTCTGGTTCCGAATTTAGTAGTAGAGATAACCGTATTTCTGGTCCCTGCAAAGTCGATCGGCTGCAACCTACTTGGGGATGATTCATCGCAGAAGCTGAATTTGCCGACCGTAGACCAAGAGATCTTCTTTGGCCTCCTTGGCGTTGAAGACCCCAAGCTCGATTTTGATATCGTGGCTGGGGTAACTTTAGTTGCTCCAAGCCCTCATAGAAGGCATCTTTGATCATATCATCTTTCTTTTCCATCTAGGCGTGGGCGCAAATCAGCGATATGTTGAAGAACATCGCTTTGATGCGGATTGCGGCTAGACGTTCAACGACCGGACTGAATGCAGGCATTGGCGACTTAGTCTCTCTCCCACCACGAATCCCACCCCAAGTTTTCGATCCCCTCCTTTATATGATCACTGTAGTTAATTCCAGGAGGACTTTCTCGCCTTAGTCCTTGTCCCGTCCATCACAATTTTTGGACGGCGGTGTTATCAGCGTTTACACTAACGGGGACATCAACCAGCTGGGCAGCGGCACCGGCCCGTTTTGTTTCCGAAGCTGTTTCCTTCTTTTCATTGGGGGCGTTTTTACGAAGGAGATGGGCTTAAACCCAGCGCACAGCCCTAAACAGGGATGGTTCGCCTTCTCACTTTATCGCCTTTAAAGGGATATCCTTAGGCTACCTAGATGATTTTTGGTCAAAGACCGGAAGTCGTGAGCTGCTTGAGTCATATGTAAAAAAAAAATCGTTTCTGGCCACTCCCAAGTAAAGGGCAACATTCCTCAATTGCGTAAACTTCTACACATGACTCCATCCTCCGAGGGCTTGGTTGGGAAGCATTTAAAAATCGAATCAGTTTTTATAAATAATGATGGGGGGTTTCTTTGGAGGCGGTATTATGAAATTACCTTCAAAATAGCAACAAGTTTGCGATTGAACAATTTGAGCTCCATTCAATGCCTTATCCTTTTAGCGCAGGTGTAATAGATTAAGTTTTGCTTGTCTTATAAAAAGTTGCTTTCTCAGACATTTCTCAACAATTAGTTCCCATATTTTTACTGCTTAGAGATCTGAAGAGATCCGGAAATGAAAGATTATTAGAAACTCAGTATGAGTTAAAGGCAATAAACTTATGAAATCAGTTTTAAAGAAGAGAAAAGTAGGAAGAATGAAAAGGTAAGTATATGGATATAAAGTGAATGTCATTGAGCATCTAAACTCAGATGTTTCTATGTGAAGCTATGAGCTATAAAGATGCAGAATTCCTTTAACTAATTTGGTTTTGTTCCAAAACTACTTGACACAGGTTATATATACGTGCTTACTTACTGAATTTAAATATTGTTGAATGTAACGCTTTTAAAAATAACACTTATGCAATAAAATTCGAAAGGTAATAATTGCTGCTTTTCAAAAACCGCAACCTGCTGCTGGTGAAATTTGAGTGCTTGAATGAATTTCATGTACACACCTACATATAATTGAGTTCATAGCATTAAATGTAAACCACTTGACAATTTCAAGTGAAAGTCCTTCAACTATTCTATGTCCTTCGATGACAGGTGAGTGCTGAATGCAATGCATTTATGTCTATACTTACCAGATATATACTAAAAATTTACATACATGTACACAGCTATGCAACAATAAACTAAAATAATTGAACACCATAGTCACATTAATGTCTCAAAGCATATATTCACTCATACTTAGTTTAATTATTTTGTTTAGTGTGTGGCGAAAATTTAATAAAATGTTGCAAATTTCAAGTGCTTTATATAATATATAGGCTTGACAAGGCTGTCGAAAATGCCGTTGCTAAAATTTGAAGAATCAACACAATTGCTTGGCTGAAATAATGCATATGTGAGTGCATTGGTGAAGTAGATTAAGTGCATCTGTCGTTAGTGTGTTTTTGGTGAGAGCTAATACTTGAAGGTCTTGTTTCCTATTTTGTATTTATATATCTACATACATACATATAAAGGGTTTTCCAATAGGAGTGATATGATTTCTATTCAACTACAAAAACACACTAATTGTTAAGAAATTTAAAAAGTATTTTTATTTACTGTAAAATACAATCGATACAATTAAATTCTAAATAAAACATCATTCAAATGACCTCCACTACTTCTTTTCCTGGAACGAATTTAACGAATCCAATTCTCAAGTACTTTTCCACTAAGTGGTATCTCTGAATAGCATCTTCAATATTGGCTTCTAAAGCTTTATGGGGGGAGATACCTCTAACATTTAAAAAAAAAAATTAAATTGTTTTGCGCTTTAATCAATTGAAGAACTATTCAAAAATCTACTGCCGAAGTTTCATTGGTATGCTCCCAATATTTTCAAAGAAATAGGCCCAGAACCACTGCAATTCATGCAGCGCCCCGTAGGTACCAAAATTTTAAGGCTCGTTTCCACGAACCTAACTATTTTTTTATCCGGCAGTAAAAATTGCGAGCGAATTATTTAACCGGTTTACTTGAACTAAAGTGCATTTTATAGACAATTTTATACTCAAGTGCGTGTTAGAGCGCTTTTCCGAGAAAAATGGCATTTTGACAGCGGTTTAACTATTTCGATGTCGAAAAATAAGGGTAAAAATGGCAATTTTTAGAAAATCCAGGCCTAAAATTTTTCGAAATTCTCAAAATCCCTCTACTATGCACTTGATAAAAGTTTCTTGATTAAAAATAGCATTACTTTTTTCATTTTAGATAAGAAGCCTAACCAGGCCGCATAAAATGTCAATCAACGGAATCTTTAATATTTCCGCTACTTTCTTTGTTTTACATAAAATAATTTTTGTTTTGTAGTTCAATAATACCTTACTATATTTGCAAAAATTCGGATATCATCGGTTTTTAATCTCCCATAATAAAAGTGAAAAAAATACCTCTTTTGATGGTACTAGAGGTAAAACTGTCAATTTAGGTGAATGTAATGGTTGGTCATGAGTAATTTGTTGATTTTCTTCGGACCAATACTTAAGAATGTCTTAGAATCGACAAATTGCGGTCCTGAGCAACACTTGACACTTCAACATTATGTAAAGAATTGTCAACAATTCGACGAATAGCGAGTACAGCTGGACAATTATTACGATCATAAAATGGCAAAAACGCCCGAAAGAGTCCAAATGGAAAACTAATAATTTGATAACAAAATTGACTAATTTGTAAACTTTGTTCTTGCGCATATCTTTCCATGATGAAATTGTAAACATTACTCAATACAATGAAAAAAATTGAAGGTCATTACATAATAAAAACGGCCAAAACGACACTTAGAAATAATATCATCCCTATTGGAAAACCGGGTATTTAAAGATGAGGTGCGTTCCAAACTAAATTGGTAGCTTTCTGACTGCTTTTATTTGGATACGTATTAATTTTTTGGGGAATGTATGTAATGTAGCGAGAAAAGGTCATACAGCAATATAGTAAATGGACTCTGTTTATATACGATAAAACTTAGTTTTGTTTATCGATCCGAAGAGATCCTATAAAGTGTATATATAAAGAAGCTAAGTCACCAGTTTATGGGAACTGTCCATATTGGACTATTATAAAAATGACTACAATAGAAACTGATCGACCAAAGTCACGTTCTTGTATGGAAAAGTTTTTAGACAGGATATCTTGACGTAATTCGGCGCAGGTTATTTTCCAAGGCAAGCAAAAAAACCCCCGAACATATTGTTCAGATTTAGCGTATGGCTACATTTTAAAGGGACGGACCAAAATCTTTTTTAATATCAAAAACTGTGTCTAGAAAGAACTAGTAACACTTTTTAGGTGGATGCAAACCGTTTTCCAATTATGATTTCGGATTTAGCTATACATACATGACTAAAAGTAATACCTCAGCTTCTGTGCAGTTAACTTGTTTTTTAGTTTTTAATTTAAAAAAAGGTGTGGCATTTATTAGCATGAACTTTTGGTTACGGAATCATATCGAGAAAGCGGTATGAGCATTCACAACCATCTATTGATGATGTGATCTTCTCAGACTAATTTTTTTGAGGAACGTTGAGCTGATAAAGTGGCTACAATCGTTCAATTTTAATTCAATATTCGGTGCCATATTCGCGAGATAAATCTGCGGTGCACACCTAAATAGAATACAACCCCTAAATAGAATATAATTTGTGAACTAATAAAGCTTAAATTTTGATACTTTCCATAATTTCTCCGTGGAACTATAAAGTTAATAAATATTAATTAGAAAGTTAACTAAGAAACACCCTTATACATTTTATATATCTTCGAGAAGTAGAACTAGTTAATAACAGATCGGTTTGAGTCTTTTGGCAAGTTGTAGAGCGAGTCCTGAATATACTTAGCCATAAAACGCTGTGCTATGAAATTACTCATGAATATTTAAGTAAACATCTACCAATATTATAGAAGTATACTTTAATAAATCTTCTAACTATATTCACTAAGTTTACGAATGTGTGTAATTCTATGCGTCCATATCTCAGCATCTTATGTTGCCAAAAGAGACTACATGTTTGCCGTTTTCGAAAGTGCTCAAGCAAAAAGCTTAACAAACTTCAAGCTCGTCTACAAACTTTACGCTTATTATGCTTGGCTAAGAGTCATACAAGCCGACGAGTCTGTGTGTGTGTGATCTTTCTGTGAAAATCACACACATGCACACATACATCTATGCTTAACCTTTTGCTGTCAGCTATTAAAATTGCTGGTTTCAGTGCAATTTTCTGTAGAAAATTATCGAGCACTCAACCACGCACTCACATACATGCAAATGAATGTAAAGAACCAAGAAATTGTGCACTTTGGCTGACTTGCCATGCTTCGATGGCCGTACGAGCAAATTCTCTTCCATTGACACTGCGTTCTGGGAAGGCTGTGGTCTTATATGCATGCATTTACACTAAAATGTGTGCATATGAGTATGTGCGTGTGCTTTTTTGCATTTTCTTGTCGGCTATATGAATATATTTAATAGCATGGCTTGCTTTTAAATTTCCTGCCATGCTTCATAGGGCATAACAAATCAATGTTGTGCTGCACTTTACACCCACACATACACCCACAAACTGCCACATGTATATGCGACGTACTTTAGTGCGGCTGGTGGCTCGCCTGCTTGTTCGCCGGTGCGTATACGTAACAAGAAATTCATTTTAAAATCAATTTGCCTACACGTGTATTTTTCATGTTTATACTACTGTTTCCACAATGCAACATATTCTTATGTAGTTGCACTCTTTTACACTTATCTTTTTTGCTATTATCCTCCTGCATGTGATGGATGCCACAACAACTTTCATACATGCATTTATCTTTCTTCTCACATACAATATTCACTGCTGTTGAAGTATAGTAAGTCAGCGCTAGCACCGTTTTCAGCTCAAAATTATCAGCATTAACTGCTAGTTGGCGTTTGCAAAAGCACGTGAAGTACCGTTATTCTATATATTGTCACAATAATAAACATTAATAGCTATAGAGATAGAATACTGTCTGCTAACAGAGCCCAGTAATCGCTTTGCAAGCAACTAGGCAACAATTAATTAAACGCTAAACACAGTGCAATTTCAAACTTTTGCAGCCTCATGTATTTCACATAGATATTGTTGCTACTTTGGTGTGGCCGGAAACGAACTCTTACTTGCATTTGCATACACTTCGACCAAAATTCATACAAAAATCGATGTATTATATTTGAAATAAAATGTTCCGTTTCATTTTAAAAATAAGTTCTTAATTAAAATATCGGCTTATACAGGAAGTGAAAGATCTCTTTACGCAGCACTGCTGGTAAACATTCTTGTCTGGTACCAGGAGAATGCAGATGAGTGTAGTCAAAAAAATGACGGACATTGCAATATTAATTATACAAAAAACTAGGCGCTTAGGATATTTACTATAAAAATTGTGTACTAAATCTTCGTGTCATAATAAAAATAGTGATAAGAAGGAAGCTCAGTAATAACAGGCTATACAGGCTATATAAGCTGCTCAATTAACTCAATTAATATCGTTACCACAAAAACCACAATGTTTAGACATTTTTTACTATGAGTTGCAGTCAACAGAACAATGAGTAGAAATTACGACGATTTCATCACGTTCCACTTTTTACAAAAATATACTAGTTCGTGACGTCTTAAATGAAAGGAGGAGCTTTGTTTACAATAACTAAGGAATACCGCCAGTTCTTCTTTAACATATCTTTGCCTTTTTCATTCTTGGGTTGAGTAATTAGACACATACTAAGCAGGATCCACTAGATATATCTAGAACTATAACCAACCAAAACAAAACTAAAAAGTACTTTGTGGTTAGCTTAAAGTGCTGACCGGAATGTGAAAGATCCTTATGATTCTTTATTGCCCTAATGTTATCAGATATTCTGTTTAAGTCTTAGCAATACATCCCGCATTAAATTTTTCACAGTGTGCTATTGCCATCGGCTTGCGCGAGCCCATTGCTGATCATTAGCGCCTCGAAATAGAAAATAAGGCACCACGCAATCGGAGGGCATTATTTACAATCTACTTTGAGGCGCATTCAACTGGCGAAACTACGACATCACAGGCAGGCCCAGGCGAACGATTTAGTATGCATTAGTGTATGTGAAAGCATAACGTTGGCAAATTGTTGCTGCATTGTCGGCTCAACCGCGTTTGTTGTTGCTTCCGGTATCGCTATTATTGTTGCTGCAATTATCGTTGTTGTAGTTTTTGTTACTGTGGGCATTCGTAACAATTACCGTAGCTGTGAAGAGCATGCGCTACGCTATCTATCCATGCTCTTGCAACATGTTGCACGGCGCGTAATGGTTTTCGTTGTATTTATATATAGAGAAGTATACATGTTTGTTTGTATACAAATAATGCATTGTTGTTGGCAAAACAATGAACTTGATATAATTGCGCCCGTTACTGCCTGCAACTTAACAACTCAACGTGTTACGCCGCGACGCGTCGGCAACAAAATCCCGCGCTAACGACCAACTATCAACAACAGTAATGGATTGTTAAACAAAGGTGGCATGAAGAAGCATAACAACAACAACAACAGCAACAACAAAAAATAACAAATAATGTAGACAGCTAGTAGTTGAAACAAAAACAGCAACAACAACAATAACATAAGCAATCAAATCGTGTTGTGTTCACACAATTTTCACTCATTTCCTAGTTGTTGTTCTTGCTCTTGATGGATTTGCAAACTCTGTTCACATAGCTACACCGTTTGCCGTTGTTGTTATTACTTTTGTCGCTCAACGCGGTTGCTGTCCCATTGTCACTTAATGCCTTTAATAGATGCCAACAAAACAGTCGGCCCAACAGCGCAGCCGTGTGGAGCTATGCGGGTAATTCCCTGAAATGATGAATAGCTGTGGCAAGCGAAGTCGGCCGACGAGTGCAGCGTGGCAGTCAGCGCGGCAGTCAGCGCGCCAAATAGCTAGTGATAATAGTTTTAATGTTGATGATTGGATCACATGACACCTCTCCCTTTGCTGAAGACTTTAGTGTGCTTTGGTGAATGGTTGTTGTTGGTTGTTTGTTGTGCTATATTCCATTAATTCTAAACGTCAATGAACAATTAAGTAATTTCAATTCATTAATTCTATATGTTTGTTAACAGAAAATTGGTGATGAGCACGAAGCTTTGGAGGGTCTCGAAGCGCAGAAGCAGTGCGAACTGTTGGTAAATAATAGGCCACGGCTTATTATAAGTTATGAAATTTCTGTGAAGCGGAAAATTTTTGTAAAATTGCGCAAGAGCTCATTTAAGTTTGGGTCACTAATTGAAACCTGAATGAAGCAAAATTGTGCATAATTGTTGGTAGGACACTGCAATCAAAAGAAAATTGTTAAAATGGTGAGCTCATTAGGTATAGATAATTAAGAGAGAGCTCTTTACGGCTCAACCCGATTTCATAGCACTATATGTGTGTATCATTTGGATTTGCTATGTAAAGTTTATGCCTAGAAAAATGTTAAGGTTTGATTTAACGGGCAAATTTCTGTAAACCTTGCATTTGCGCAAACGAAATTTTTACCGAACAAGTTTCACACTTATTTGACGAGAATTTGAAACCAAACTAGTGATTTATCTTCTTCTTTATAAACGTCTTACTGACTAAATAAGCGAACCTCAACCTGAGTCTCAGTGGTCGCAGATAGCTTCAAATCTTAAGTCTTTACCATAGGGCAGAAACTAAATTCCAATATACTTAGTCTAGTAAATCCATTTTAGTTACGATGAGTTTTTAACCTAAATCAAATATGCACCGGTTTGTTCAGCAACTTAACTATTATCTTGCCACATATTACAAAAAATGTTCCCCGGCTTTCATTCACCACATATTCACCAATTATATGGAGTTCTAAATTGAACGTAATCGGACCACTGCCAAGCCAACAAATCGTTGTTAACCGAAATCCTATAAAGTGTTATAACTAACTGAATTAAGATATAAAACTGTAATTTGTCGCCGGAGATCGCAGTTGCAAGGGGAACCTGTGAAAAAAAAAATCGAATAAATAAAATTGGGTCACCACTCTGATGTGTTTAATTTACATATCTTCTAAGTTAGTAATGCTACTACATCAAATTTGCTCAACGCAAATATTATAAGAACTCCTAGCGACGTTGTGAAAATGGATGAAATCTGAAAGTAACAACGCTCTCTACCCATACAACTGTACTGTTCAAAAGTAATTAAAGCGCTATAAATCAATAACTAATTTCACTCCTTAGATAGTATGAAAGGGCTTTATATATGAAGGCGAGGTAAGAAAATTGAACGTTGGGTTTGGCTCCACCCTGTTTTTGGTGAAATTACATATCTCGAGACTCGACAGACGGAACAAAATTTAATACGTAGCATTCTACAAAATTAAAATCGTACTACAACCACGCCAACTTCCCATACAGCAGATTTTTAAAACCCATTTGATTCTTTCAATTTCCACTTCATGACCAGAACAGATAAGAAATTTTGAATTAAGTTGAGAAATTAAAAAATATATAATAATTATAGTTCGAAGACCGTCATTGTTGTGAGGACATTCTTGTCATTGTATTGAAATAAAGGGTGATTTTTTAAGAGCTTGATAACTTTTTTTAAAAAAAAACGCATAAAATTTGCAAAATCTCATCGGTTCTTTATTTGAAACGTTAGATTGGTTCATGACATTTACTTTTTGAAGATAATTTCATTTAAATGTTGACCGCGGCTGCGTCTTAGGTGGTCCATTCGGAAAGTCCAATTTTGGGCAACTTTTTCGAGCATTTCGGCCGGAATAGCCCGAATTTCTTCGGAAATGTTGTCTTCCAAAGCTGGAATAGTTGCTGGCTTATTTCTGTAGACTTTAGACTTGACGTAGCCCCACAAAAAATAGTCTAAAGGCGTTAAATCGCATGATCTTGGTGGCCAACTTACGGGTCCATTTCTTGAGATGAATTGTTGTCCGAAGTTTTCCCTCAAAATGGCAATAGAATCGCGAGCTGTGTGGCATGTAGCGCCATCTTGTTGAAACCACATGTCAACCAAGTTCAGTTCTTCCATTTTTGGCAACAAGAGTTTGTTAGCATCGAACGATAGCGATCGCCATTCACCGTAACGTTGCGTCCAACAGCATCTTTGAAAAAATACGGTCCAATGATTCCACCAGCGTACAAACCACACCAAACAGTGCATTTTTCGGGATGCATGGGCAGTTCTTGAACGGCTTCTGGTTGCTCTTCACCCCAAATGCGGCAATTTTGCTTATTTACGTAGCCATTCAACCAGAAATGAGCCTCATCGCTGAACAAAATTTGTCGATAAAACACATTTCGAACCGAACACTGATTTTGGTAATAAAATTCAATGATTTGCAAGCGTTGCTCGTTAGTAAGTCTATTCATGATGAAATGTCAAAGCATACTGAGCATCTTTCTCTTTGACACCATGTCTGAAATCCCACGTAATCTGTCAAATACTAATGCATGAAAATCCTAACCTCAAAAAAATCACCCGTTACTATGTATTGATCAGAACTCAATTATATAATTATAAACAGGTTATGCGCAATGGATATAAAATACCCATCGTCACCTGAAATGCAAAATAACGTAACATCACTTCTCATAGGTTTGCAGGAGAAGCAAAAAACCGTATAAATATGTATGTATATAGAAAACCACTTGACATATTGAAACAAAATTTTCAAATCTGAATTGCGATGAAACTAAAAGTATAATTTCGGTAAAAAACAAAGAAAACATGAAGCAAATTTTATAATGGGTGTCTCGTTATTTTGAATTTTCATTTCTGAAACAAAATAACGCATGATTTATATGAATTTGTATGAGAATAAAAAATTTGAATACTAATATTTTGTTTCTTTAATTTTAAATTAAAACTGTTACGAGCTTTTCATATTTCATGCTATTTTTATTATTAGTGTGTAAAATTAAATTATTTCAAGCCAAAAAAATTAACTATTCAAAAGAGGTACTTATTATTATAAAAGAAATTACAGTCTGCTGAAATCAAAGCTTCAGATGCAAAATATTAGTCTGCTGAATTCCTAAAAGAACACGGGTCTGAACACTCGGAAATCATTCACCGAACTCTGATGGCTTCTTCTCTACCTATATATCAGTGAGGAAGTCGTGGGTGGAGAGAAGCTATTAAAAGGAGGGGTAGTGAGCTTCTTCACGGATGGATTAAAGTCGGGGGGAAGGTTGGTGGATGGGTCTACCGTCAGGAGATCTCTATCAACATCAGCTTCAGACTTTCTGACTATTGTAACTAGTATTTTCCAATCTGGGGATGCAGCCATTAAGGTAGCAGTAGATTTACTGCTCCGGAGTGCAGTCTCCTTCAGAGAAGGGACAAAACACTCAGATAGCAGGGCGGCGATACTACCCTTGAACTCATTGACAGTGAGTTCAGGGTTGGTCACGGAGTGCCTAATTTCGCTATCAATAGCAACAAGTGTCATTGTAATAAGATTGGTATGGGTGCCAAGCCACAGCGGAATCGCAGGAAATTGTAAATTTGGCGAGCTAGGGTCAGTGTTCTCGTATCCACTTGGATTCTACATGCGCTGTCGTAAAAGCATTTTTGGCTAAGATCTATCGCAAGAGATCTAGTGATTTCTTTGCCCTCAATATGGCTATCTTCTCCCTAGTTTTGGGGCTTTTAACGGGCCATAGCCATATTGGCGTCCAAGCAGTAGGGGTGGCAATTATACCAGATGCCAACTCAACACTTCATTCTTAACCGTCCTGCGTTTGGGAGGTCAAGAATTAAGCGGTTGAGAACACATATCTTCAGACATCCCACCGACCTGGCGGGAATGGAAATTAAACACCAGTACAAATTCGTATGCTAAAGTTATTCTTTTCTATGGCCTCAAAGAGGACTACATGTAGTTTTGTTTTCAATTGTCAAAATAACTTGTTTATTTCTGATCGCAGAAGCTTAAAATTTGTGACATTGAACTGTAATCAATAAAGAACTCAATTTTGAATATCTGATATTACGTTATTTTGCATTTCAGGTGACTATATATATATATATTTATACATATGTATATTGTTTTTTTTTTTGTTTTTTTTTTTGATGGTTTTGCGATATTTATAATTTTCTTATTCAATTCTCACTCAAAGGTATATTTTCACTGGTTGAAAACTGCGAAAAATTATTTTTGAAACCTATTAACAGAACAATACAAGAGATAACGGCTGATATTGACATAATGGGTAATTTACTTTTGACAAATTGTTGTTTATGGGTTATCCACCCCACAGAGGTCGATTATTCAAAATTAGTAGGCCAAAAGTCGATTTTTTTTAATAAAGGGTTATAAATAAATAGTACCTAAAATAGAAAGAGAAATAGAGTAATGAGAGTTTACCACCTCCATCCACCAAACATGCACTTCGAAACTTGATCTTCGCATTATTTGTTTGCAATTGTTTTTTTTTTCAGTTAACGAAGTTAAATAATCATTTTTTTGTACTTTCTAAATATTCCTTCGCAGATATTGTGATGGATTTGAGTAATTCAGGTAAGATTTGTTATATTCTTTGGTATTTTAAGTGCGTTAACTTCATTTCATAGGAACAGTTCAATTTTGAAACAGGGTATGTTACTAAATACATTCTTTTGTTAATTTTCTTGTTGAAATATAAATTAGTTATATTCTCACCTCTGCTCGCGTGGCAATTCTTATAGTTTTTAATAATAGACATATTAGGCTAGCTGGCGACACATATTTTAGCTGCGGATAGCTGCGGATGTGCGACTTAGAGGTTTTTTGCCTAATTCGGATGAAATTTTTCTGAAAATTACCTTTAGACCTGCCATGATGACACACCATATAATATAAACAATTTGGTATTTTAAAACATCCATCAAAGAAAAATGGTCTACAGCACACAGAAAACAAACTCTGTCCCTTAAAACAAATGAGTGCTGGTTAAACGAAACGTTGGAACTTCGGACAAATGTTGGAAATCGACCGGGCATCGAAATCATTTAGCAATTGTAGTGAAAGAACTAAACGCAGAAGAACGGAAAAAATTAGATCTATTTTTAGTGAAGACGCCATAGTTCACGCAGCTTACACCACCCTGCAGGGTCAAGAAAAACGAAACGCTTCGCAAATACTTCGAGATATTCAAAACTGTCCAACACGTTCAGGGAAATACAGAAGAGCTATCAAAATTGCAAAATCAGAATAGAAGTTTCTTGTCTTACACCAACTTTCAATGTTTGTTGAAGCCAATTTAACAAAGCGACAATATGAAATCATTCGAAACACAAGTAAATCACTTTACACGTGCTATGATCTGTTAATCGAGGCAAAAACGGAGTCCTTCCCACCCAAAGATTGTATGAAGAGCACAAGCACCTGTGCGGAAAGCAGTTTACAAAGCCTAATTGATAACACAATTACGCGCTTATCTATAGCAAATGAAAGAATCCTCTATTCCCTTAACTATATTGAAAGGAATTCCTTAAAAATATTTTGTAAGTGGAGTTGTGACGGATTGCAATAGGCCAAATATAAGCAAAGTTTCAAAGATGCCGCAGACACAGATTCCTGTCTGACTGTTTCTGAGCTCGTTGTTTCTCTAAGAATAACTTGTGGAAAGAAAGGAAAAAACAAGTAAGGAAGGGCTAAGTTCGGGTGTCACCGAACATCTTATACTCTTGCATGATAAAGTGATAATCGAGATTTCATTATCCGTCATCTACATATTTTTTTAATTGTGCTGTAAAACTAATTAGATTAGAAGTTCCTGAAATATGGTTTTTGGTCCATAAGTGGACGACGCCTCGCCCATTTTCAATTTTTAAAAAAAGCCTGGGTGCAGCTTCCTTCTGCCATTTCTTCCGTAAAATTTAGTGTTTCTGACGTTTTTAGTTAGTCGGTTAACGCACTTTTAGTGATTTTCAACATAACCTTTGTATGAGAGGTGGGCGTGGTTGTTATCCGATTTTTTCCATTTTTGAACTGTATATGGAAATGCCTGAAGGAAACGACTCTGTAGAGTTTGGTTGACATAGCTATAGTAGTTTCCGAGATATGTACAAAAAACTTAGTGGGGGCGGGGCCACGCCCACTTTTTCAAAAAAAAAAATTACGTCCAAATATGCCCCTCCCTAATGCGATCCTTTGTGCCAAATTTCACTTTAATATCTTTATTTATGGCTTAGTTATGAAACTTTATAGGTTTTCGGTTTTCGCCATTTTGTGGGCGTGGAAGTGAGCCGATTTTGCCCATCTTCGAACTTAACCTTCTTATGGAGCCAAGAAAGAAGTTTCATCATGATATCTCAATTTTTATTCAAGTTACAGCTTGCACGGACAGACAGACGGACGGACGGACAGACAGACATCCGGATTTCAACTCTACTCGCCACCCTGATCACTTTTGTATATATAACCCTATATATCTGACTCTTTTAGTTTTAAGACTCACAAACAACCGTTATGTGAACAAAACTATAATACTCTCCTTAGCAACTTTGTTGCGAGAGTATAAGAATTATATGGCAAAACCCTACACTGTTATCGCCTAGATATTGTGAACCAATTAGGTTTCGGTTTATTTGAGAATCTGTGGATGTAACAAAAGAGGAAATAAGTTATGTTGAAGATGCTGGCGAAAAGTT
>CM050323.1:96813604-96831506 GCA_027475135.1 Bactrocera correcta | reverse complement strand
TAACTCACGAATGACTTAGAAGAAACGACAATCAATCAAACACGTGTTAGCGCGTGAAATGAGCTTTCCAAAAAGGTATAGCATGATGATGAATAAAACTAGAACTACGCGCTTTCAGTACCAACTAGCGAAAATACCGCAAGACCTTTGACAACCTAATATAAAACAAACGTTTGATAAAAATAAGAAAATGAGGAAATGAAAACCAAGGCTCGAGTATATATGACGAAAAAAATATAAAAATAATAAAATTTACATACATGTAAGTACAAAAAATTATGAAAAATAACACACAAAAAATCGTATGCCTGGTAGAATAACATGAATAACGAAGAGAGGTGCCAAAGGTTGCAGCTGAAATCAAAAGCATAGACTTAGAAAACATTAACTAATATAAACAAACTTGACTTGGCGAGACTTGGCGAGACAGGGACCACAACTTTTTGTATACTTGAAATCGATGTATAATATAAAGCAAACCATACCATTTAAAAGGGCACTTATAAAACAATAGTTTTAAAATAACAAAACAACACTTTGTTATATTAAAACTACTATGACATATAGCATAAACCTTTCTTCTCAATATTCGTTTCGATTTATGGTGATTAAACATGATTTTATATTGCAATTTGATTTAATATAAGAGACAATTTTTAAGCTATTTTCACAACACTGCCCGCGTGTTTCTATTATCTAACTTTTCTCGATTTTCATTGCGCGTACGATTTGGACAGAGCAAAATGCTTTTATATTCCTATTTTTGGCCTATAAAATCAACCAGTTCTGATTGCTTTAATTTTGACATTTCTCAGGTATGCTTGAGGACATATTCTGAAGCAGTTTTATATAAAATTAGTATTGCCATTGATTGACATATTCGACTCGATTTTATCTAGTTTTGCCAATACCACAATATCATGCTACAAACTGATAAAATGCTCTCATGGTTTCATTAAGCAATCTCACATAAAATAAAGCTATCGGTACTTAGTGATTTATACAGTTTTGGTTCGATTTGAACAATTTTGGTCATAAGGTTGCATATATCAAAGGCCAATATTTATGCAAAATTTTATCTCAGTAGGGGTATTCAGACCGAAGCCTGTTAATTTGGTAATTCGTTAGTTGTTACTTCGTTAAAAGGCGTAACTGTGAACATACTTTTAGTTCTACCTCTGCGGTATGGTAAATTTTATTCCGAAACAGCTGATTCAATTTTATTAAAGAGTAAAAATGCCCCAACAAAGTGCAAAATCAAAAATTATCAGTCCTTTAATTGAAAATTATGTGGAGCAGATCAAATTTATTACTGGTTAGTACTTTAAATTGATATACAGAGGAGCAGGAGAACAGCTGATGCGATATTACCGAGTAACGAATCAATTATCAAGCTTATCTGATGGATAGTTCGTTACTCGGTAGATGGATTGTCTGTTAATTTTACAAAAACAAAATACATGTAAAAAAGTACCGAATAACGACTAACGAATTAACAAGGCTGGTCTGAATACCCCTAATATGTTAATTGCTTCTTGATGTGTATATTGGAAAGTGAAATAATCAAATGGAAATATTTGCCATTAAATCTAAAAATATTTAATATGACTTTCCCCGTATATCTAGACACCCTCCTCCTTATGTAATAAAATACTATAGACTAGAGCAAATACTATGGACCAAAAGCTAAATTTTGGTCCTCATATTGATACAATGGTCTTGAAAGCAAAAGATGTTTTCGGTTTTCTGAAACGTTTGTATAAAGAATTTGGAGACCCGTACGTTTCAGCAACACGTTTTACAACTTAGACCTATATTGGGGTTCTAGGTTAAGTCTACCTACATACACTAATCGTTTAAAAGTTATAAATTTACGTATACTATGTAGTCGTAGGGAAAAGCTTAGCATAATATTCTTAGTAAAAATCCTGAATGGAACAGTTTGCAGTTCTTTTCTCCTGTTTGATGTTAAATTTAATATCCCGATATAATTTTTAGGCAGTTTAGACCCTTACTGTTAAAATCTTGTAGATCTTCTTCTTCTTTACTGGCGTAGACACCGCTTACGCGATTATAGCCGAGTCAACAACAGCGCGCCAGTCGTTTCTTCTCTTCGCTACGTGGCGCCAATTGGATATTCCAAGCGAGGCCAGGTCCTTCTCTACTTGGTCCTTCCAACGGAGTGGAGGTCTTCCTCTTCCTCTGCTTCCCGCGGCGGGTACTGCGTCGAATACTTTCAGAGCTGGAGTGTTTTCATCCATCCGGACAACATGACCTAGCCAGCGTAGCCGCTGTCTTTTAATTCGCTGAACTATGTCAATGTCGTCGTATATCTCGTACAGCTCATCGTTCCATCGAATGCGATATTCGCCGTGGCCAACGCGCAAAGGACCATAAATCTTTCGCAGAACCTTTCTCTCGAAAACTCGCAACGTCAACTCATCGGTTGTTGTCATCGTCCAAGCCTCTGCACCATATAGGAGGACGGGAATTATGAGAGACTTATAGAGTTTGGTTTTTGTTTGTCGAGAGACAAAGAAGAGTTATCCTGCGTTGGATTTCTAGGCTGACATTGTTGGTGGTGTTTACGCTGGTTCCAAGATAGACGAAATTATCTACAACTTCAAAGTTATGACTGTCAACAGTGACGTGAGTGCCAAGTCGCGAGTGCGACGACTGTTTGTTTGATGACAGGAGATATTTCGTCTTGCCCTCGTTCACTGCCAGACCCATTTCTTTTGCTTCCTTGTCCAGTCTGGAGAAAGCAGAACTAACGGCGCGGGTGTTGAGGCCGATGATATCAATATCATCGGCATACGCCAGCAGTTGTACACTCTTATAAAAGATAGTACCCTCTCTGTTAAGTTCTGCAGCTCGAACTATTTTCTCCAGAAGCAGGTTGAAAAAGTCGCACGATAGGGAATCGCCTTGTCTGAAACCTCGTTTGGTATCGAACGGCTCGGAGAGGTCCTTCCCGATTCTGACGGAGCTTTTTGTGTTGCTCAACGTCAGTTTACACAGCCGTATTAGTTTTGCGGGGATACCAAATTCAGACATCGCGGCATAAAGGCAGCTCCTTTTCGTGCTGTCGAAAGCAGCTTTGAAATCGACGAAGAGGTGGTGTGTGTCGATTCTCCTTTCACGGGTCTTTTCCAAGATTTGGCGCATCGTGAATATCTGGTCGGTTGTTGATTTACCAGGTCTAAAGCCACACTGATAAGGTCCAATCAGTTTGTTGACGGTGGGCTTTAATCTTTCACACAATACGCTCGACAGAACCTTATATGCGATATTGAGGAGGCTAATCCCACGGTAGTTGGCGCAGATTGTGGGGTCTCCTTTTTTGTGGATTGGGCATAGCACACTTAAATTCCAATCGTTGGGCATACTTTCGTCCGACCATATTTTGCAAAGAAGCTGATGCATGCACCTTATCAGCTCTTCGCCGCCGTGTTTGAATAGCTCGGCCGGCAATCCATCGGCCCCTGCCGCTTTGTTGTTTTTCAGGCGGGCAATTGCTATTCGAACTTCTTCATGGTCGGGCAATGGAACGTCTGCTCCATCGTCATCGATTGGGGTATCGGGTTCGCTTTCTCCTGGTGTTGTGCGTTCGCTGCCATTCAGCAGGCTGGAGAAGTGTTCCCTCCATAATTTAAGTATGCTCTGGGCATCGGTAACTAGATCACCTTTGCGGGTTCTACAAGAGTATGCTCCGGTCTTGAAACCTTCTGTAAGCCGCCGCATCTTTTCGTAGAATTTTCGAGCATTACCCCTGTCGGCCAGCTTATCAAGCTCTTCGTACTCACGCATTTCGGCCTCTTTCTTTTTCTGTCTACAAATGCGTCTCGCTTCCCTCTTCAACTCTCGGTATCTATCCCATCCCGCACGTGTTGTGGTCGATCGTAACGTTGCGAGGTAGGCAGCCTGTTTTCTCTCCGCTGCGACACGGCACTCCTCGTCGTACCAGCTGTTTTTCTGCACTTTCCGAAAACCAATGGTTTCGGTTGCAGCTGTACGTAAGGAGTTTGAAATGCCGTCCCACAGTTCCCTTATACCGAGTTGTTGACGAGTGCTCTCAGAGAGCAGGAGTGCAAGCCGAGTAGAAAAACGTTCGGCTGTCTGTTGTGATTGCAGCTTCTCGACGTCGAACCATCCTTGTGTTTGTTGGCGTGCGTTTTTTGCTGCACAGAGGCGGGTGCGTATTTTGGCTGCAACAATATAGTGGTCCGAGTCGATGTTAGGACCTCGGAGCGAACGCACATCTAAAACACTGGAGACGTGTCTTCCGTCTATCACAACATGATCGATCTGGTTGGTGGTTTTTCGATCTGGAGACAGCCAGGTAGCTTGATGTATCTTCTTATGCTGGAATCTAGTGCTACAGATAACCATATTTCGGGCCCCGGCGAAGTCGATCAGCCTCAGCCCATTTGGGGATGTTTCCGCGTGGAGGCTGAATTTACCGACCGTAGTGCCAAAGATACCTTCTTTGCCCACCCTGGCATTGAAGTCGCCAAGCACGATTTTGACATCGTGGCGGGGGCATCTCTCATAAGTGCGCTCCAAGCACTCATAAAAGGCATCTTTGGTCACATCGTCCTTCTCTTCCGTCGGGGCGTGGGCGCAAATCAGCGATATGTTGAAGAAATGGAGGATGGAGTCATGTGTAGAAGTTCACGCAAGTGAGGAAAGTTCTCTGATCGCCATTCACTTGGGAGTGGCCAGAAACGATTCTTTTACATATGACTCAAGCAGCTCACGACTTCCGGTCTTTGACCAAGTATCCTCCGGGTAGCCTAAGAACATCCGTTTGAAGGCGAGCTAAAGTGAGAAGGCGAAACACCCCTGCATAGGGTTGTGCGCTGGGTTTGGGACCCGCCACGTAAAAAAACACCCCCAATGAAAGACAACAATCTTGTAGATAAAACTTTAAATTAAAAATACATTTCGCGTTCCATTTTATCCGACTCACTTTTAAAAAAAATACTACATTGCTTTCTTTCTTCGACGCAGTTCCCGCCGGGGGAAGCAGAGAAAGAGGAAAACCTTCACTCCGTTAGAGGTACCAGGAGGAAAAGGACCTGGCTTTGCTTGGAATCTCTAATTGGCGCCACCTTGCGAAAAGAAGACTGGCGCGCTGTTGTTACCTCGGCTATAACCGCGTAAGCGGTTTCCACAATAGTAAAGAAGAAAGAAGAAGAGATTTCTTTGTTTTAATAAAAAAAATCGACCCAATTTGTTATGACTATTTTTAAATATTAGCTATTTAAGTCTATATTTCTGTAGCTGAGCAGTTTTATGGTAGAGCTTAATGCTTAAAAAGCTATCTCTAGCCTTCATGACTCAGCTAATTCCGCACTTATTCAAATCCGTTCCTCTCTACGGTTGGGCGGCAGGAGGAAAATCGTAAGGTTAATAATAATAAATGTACATTTATAGTGATGATTTTTTTACACATTTTTTAAAATAAAGATTTACCAGATTCACTGCCTTTAAGCTTTCGGTTGCACCCAAACTTAACCCTTCTTAACTTGTTAAAATTAATTTAGTGATAAAAATTATTGTTAGCTCCGCCTAAAAATATGGATTAATATAAATAATAAATAAATGTGGTCAATAAGTACCATGTAAGGAAGGGCTAAGTTTGGATGTAACCGAATATTTTATACTCTTACAACTTGCGAAGGCCAGGCCAGGATTTCAATAACATAACGTAACTGCCAGGTTAACCGATATTTTCTGTAACAAGTTCGCAGTAGGAACAGAGGTCGGTATCTGAGAGCTTGAATAGTTTTGATCCCACTTGGACAATTTTTGGTCGCACAGTGGCACATATGAAAGGTGCTATTTGAGCAGAGTGTTATCCGGATACATTGATTGGTGTTATATGCGCAACAGGTGTGGTTGTATGGTCATTTAGTTATTAAATTATCGCACTTTTAGTAGTTTTTAACAGAATCGTCTGACATTCCCAGGCGTTATTATGAGGGAAATCGGATATTGTACCTTAAGTAGTGGCGCCATCTATAGTTTGACTGGCGCGTTAGAGTCTGCTATCTTTATCGATTGTCCAATGAGAATTTCATGACATTTCATTGATTGGATGTGAAGTTATTGCGTTTTAAGTGCCAGTATGTTTGTGTTATCGGAGCGAAAGTGAGCTTCGAACAAAGAGCCAACATTAAATTTTGATTTAAAATTGGTAAAACTTTTACCGAAGCGTTTCAATTGATGAAACAACTTTATGACGATGTTTGCTTATCCCGTAGCAGAGTGTACGAGTGGCTTCAACGTTTTCAAAGTGGTCGTGAGGACATAAATGACGATCAACATGTGGGTCAATCACAATCCGTGATTACCAGAAATTTCATTGAAACTGTGCGTGAATTCATCAAAAATCAGCCGAAATCATCATTCAAATTCATAGAAATGGAATTGAACATCTCCAAAACATCGATTTATCGCATTTTGACCGAACATTTGTGCTTGCGAAAAGTGTGTGCACGTTTGTTTCACACAAATTGACTGACGACCAAAAATTGCTCAGAATCGTAGAGTTAGTATATTGTTTATAGTATACAGACGCAGGGACTGGTCATTTATGTTAGTATATATACCTTTTAGGGTCTCTCCTTTTCCTTTTGGCTGTTAAAAACATCAATGAAAACTTAATATACCCTGTTCAGAGTACACAAAAATTTAAAAATTAAGCGTAAAAATACTTAAAGTTATAAATATAATATAAAGCAAAAAAAAAAAAAACATAAAAAAATATAAACACGTCAACACACTTCACACTTTACCAAATTTAAGCATTTTTATGTATTTGGTCGTTTTAGTTGTGAAGTCGTGACAAGTGTCTTGTTTTTTCTTAAGTTTTCTCATTCGAATGCATCCTTATCATAATCTTATATATAAAAATGAATCGCAAAATGTGTTGGTAAGCGCATAACTCAAAAACGCCTGAACCAATTTTGCTAATTTTTTTTTAATGTTCGTTGAGGTTCAAGGATGGTTTTTACGGCAAGAAAATTTGGAATAATTGCCGGAAAACTCCTAAAAACAGCCCTTTTCTTTTTCCCATACAAACGAATGAATGTTTGTTTATTAGTAACGGAACGGAAGGGAACAACTGAACCAATCTTGATGAAATTTTTAGGGAATGTTCCGTGTGTATCGGGGAAGGTTTAGAAATAAAAAAAACCTCTATGCTTCTTGTGGAGATCTGTACCTGTTAAAGAAAGTGACAATACGCTCTCATAATTTAGCAACAAGGAAGGCGTTGATGTAACGTGTCTGTAAATATGGCATTTGATATTAGATATTTATTGGACACCGACCGAGCCGGACGGGAAGGCCGATTGTTGTTAATATAATATTACAATTGTTAGTTATTTATATAAATTATAATAAATCGTGAAATCGCAGAATATTACATTGGCGACGAGGATAATTGGGAAGTATTTTACATAAAACGGAAAGGCCGTATACGATTTTGAATTCAAACGGACGCTAGGCGCACATACACACGCACAGATTCATACAGGTATTTTGTTTGAATTTGCGTGTAGGGAAATGTAAGAAGAAAATTTTATTCGGCTTTGTCTGAATAACGGAATTCATTCCAAATGGAATTAGATTGAAATAAATTGAAAATGGAAATGTTCAAAATGAGTTGAGAAATTGGAAAAAGTATTTGAAATTTGCAAATGGAGTGAGATATTCCAAAAAAAAAAATGGAAAATTTGAAAATTAAAAATTGAAAACAGTTAAAAAAACCGAAAAGGAAAAATATGTAAAGAGTCTATTCCAAATGGAATGAGATAAATGCAAATACATTAAGATATTTAAAAAATTAGGAAATTTGAAATGATTCGAGGAATCTACAAAAAAAAAAATTAAAAGAAAAATAAGTAAAGAGTCTATTCCAAATGGAATGAGACAAATGCAAATGAATTGAGATATTTAAAAAACATAAAATTTAAAGATGATTCGAGAAATCTAGGAAAAAACGAAGAGTCTATTCCAAATGGAATGAGACAAATGTAAGAGCGAAATGAATGATTGAGAATATGTGTATATTTGTATATTTCATATGAAATATAGAAAGGGACTAAATGTAATCAGGGATTGTATTAAGAGACTACTGTATATTCCAAATTTAATAACGTTGGGAACAAAGGTAAAGTGATTCATTTGTTTTCTATATGTGTAACAACAAGGGTATGAGAAAAATTTAGCTGTTGAGTTTTTTCTCAATGAATGAAAGATAAGAAAACACAGTTTTCCAAATGTAGTCGAAATTAATTTATATGATTTTTGTTTTTTTAATAAAATAAAATGTTGTTTTATGGTAATCGTTTCAGCGAGAAATAAAAATGACGGAACTGAAACCATTTCAATGTCAGGCAATGGACAAGGCGTTATGGCGTACGGAGTGGGAGGCAAGGTTGCGTTCGTTTTATATATATATTGACGCAGAGGAGATAACCTCTATATTTAGGAAAAGAAATAAACTCCTACATTTGGGAGGATCCCAGCTCCAGGCAGTGGTATATAGCATTCCTGGTGCTTTAGTACCATATGATGAGCAAGCGAAAAACGATGTGTTTACACCTTTGATAACAAAACTCAATGAGTACTTTTCGCCACAACGGAATTCCGCTTTTGAGAGGCACTAGTTTCGTTCTATAACACCACTGGAAGGAGAATGTTTTACGGAGTTTTTGATGAGATTACGCCGCCAGATAGCAAAATGTTCATTTTGCGAGACCAAAGAACAGATTGAAGAAATATGTTTAAAAGATAAAATCATTGATGTCTGGGCACCGTTGGGTTTAAAAAAAAGGTTACTTGAAAACGAACTAACTTTGGATGAGGTCATCAAAACATGTGATGTTGATGAACAAGTCAACAAACAAACGTAGTCTATGACATCCCAAAGTAATCCAAGCGGCATAAACAAAATTGTACAGCAAAGTATAGAAAGCGAGTGCGGAAGATGTAAAGTAAAAAGGGACATCGCGAAAATAATATGGAGTGTCTTGCCAGAAATATGAAATGCAGGAAATGCATTTTTATCGGAAATGCCGCACAAGGTTACGGAAACCCAATTTCAAAGTAGATGAACCGGATAGGAAACGCTGGAGACGAAGAGATACGGTGGTACAGTCCATAAGTAGCGAAATTGGAAATGGACATGACGGTTCGAAGGGAACTGGGTTGTTCAGAGTGGAGAACGAGTCGTCACAAGAGGGGGAGATCCCGCGTAAAATAGGAGGTTACATAATTACTATGATCATCGACTCGGGCTCTAAAGTGAACCTGATCAGCCATTCAGATTGGCAACGATTATGCGAGAAAAAGGCTGTTATGTTTAACTCACGTACTGAGTCAGCGAATCATTTTCGGGCATATGCTTCAGATCGTCTACTCAAGGTATTACAAGTTTTTGAGGCTCCAATTTCGGTAAAAAACGATCCGGAACTGATTACTACATTTTATGTAATCGAAAATGGTAAACAATCTCTATTAGGACGGGACACAGCTATCGAACTCAACGTTTTAAGAGTAGGTTTGGACGTGCGTAGAGTTGAGGAAGCAGAACCGTTTGCCAAATGGCGGGATGTTTCTGTCAAGCTGTCTATTAACGAATCTGTGGTTCCCGTGCAACAACCCATGAGACGTGTGCCGACTGCGCTGGAGGGAAAATTAACTGAGAAACTGGAAGAGGCTTTAAAGTTGGACATTATCGAACCAGTAACTGGCCCAAGTGCCTGGATATCGCCGGTGGTGATTGCCTTTAAAGATGATGGCGATATTCGGGTATGTATAGATATGCGCCGGGCAAATAAAGCAATACAGAGAGAAAATTATCCGTTGCCGATTTTTGACAACTTTATGACCAAACTAAGGGGAGCTAAGTATTTCTCCCGACTTGATTTAAAAAATGCCTACCATCAGTTGGAGTTGGCTGAGTCCAGCAGAGAAATTACTATATTTATTACGCACCGGGGTTTGTTTCGTTATAAACGTTTAATGTTTGGGGTGAATTCGGCTCCAGAGATATTTCAGAGGCTAATGGAGGAATTAATATCTCCTTGTCAAAATGCATTGAACTATATTGATGATGTAATCATTTTTGGAAGCAACATTGAAGAACATGATAAGGCACTGGAAATGGTTAAGACAATTTTTAAAACAAATAATGTCTTACTGAATGAAAAGAAATGCATAATAAGAACTCAAAGGCTGAAATTTTTGGGACACATCCTGTCGGATGAAGGGATTGAAGTTCATCCCGAAAAAGTAAAAGTGATCACAGCATTCAGAGCCCCGAAAAATAAAGAAGAAGTACGTAGTTTTCTTGGTTTAGCTACATATGTGGGTAAGTTTGTAATTGACTTGGCAGACAGCACTGAGCTCCTAAGGAAACTAATGAGGAGCAAGGAGAAATTTGTTTGGGGCAAAGAGCAGGACGACGCATTTCAAGGAATTAAGGCGAAAATTGCCGCGGTATCGAAACTCTCATATTTTAACCCACAGGATAAAACGTGTTTAATTGCAGATGCTAGTCCGGTGGCCCTGGGTGCCGTATTAGTGCAATTTGATAAGGCAAATACTTCACGGATCATTTCATTTGCCAGTAAGAGTCTCTCACCGGTGGAAAAGAGATATTCCCAAACCGAAAAAGAAAGTCTGGCCTTGGTGTGGGCTGTGGAAAAATTTTATTATTATTTGGCAGACCTACATTTTGATCTAATAACCGATCATAAGCCACTAGAAACCATATTTAAGCCAACCTCTCGATCCTCAGCGAGGATCGAAAGATGGTTGCTAAGGTTACAGTCATATCGTTTCCGAGTGATATATAAACCAGGGAAAGAAAATATTGCGGATTCGCTATCAAGGCTTTCCCAAGAAAACAACGCTGATCCATATGATTGGGCCGGAGAGCAGCATATTTTTCGAGTAGTGTCCACTTTGATACCGAAGTCGCTCTCCATATCACAGATTACAGAGATGTCTATATTAGACGAAGAGATACAAGATGTAATGACGTGTCTAAATCAGGACTCCTGGAAAGCGAATATGTCAAGCCCATATTATCCATTTCGTTTGGAGCTGTCTATAGTTGGTGATATCCTATTACGGGGAACTAAATTAGTAATCCCACGAAAGTTGCGAGAAATAATTTGGGCCTCGCACATGAAGGACATCCAGGAATAAGTGCAATGAAACGGAGATTACGCTCCAAAGTTTGGTGGCCTTGTGTGGACAAAGATGCTGAAAAATACGTAAAGACTTGTCAAGATTGCCTTATAGTGTCAATGCCACCAAAACCAGCTCCGATGGAGAGGCACCCTTTTCCGAATGGACCCTGGAAATGTTTAGCAACCGATATTTTGGGTCCTTTACCTAATGGGTTTAATATATTGGTACTAATTGATTACTACTCCAGATATATGGAGTTCAAAGTGATTAAGTCGATAACATCTAAAACAACATGTCGGGCGCTCCACCGACAGAACTAATGTTTAACAGAGTTATAAGAGACAAAATTCCCTGCATTCAGGACCTTGTGGGGGAAATGGCAGAGTCGGAAGAGAAAGATAAGGATATGCGGGAAAAAGACAAAGGGAAACAGTTGACTGATAAGGCCAGGAGTGCGGGAGATGTTGACATCCAAGTTGGAGATACAGTACTTTTAAAGAATGTAATATTTCCACATAAGTTGACACCCACATTTGATACTACCACGTATAAGGTAGTAAAGCGAGAAGGAAATGTTGTGCAGATTTCCGCTGGTGGTAAAACATACACCAGGAATGTTGGTCATTTGAAAAAGATTGTAACCACAAACCCATTGAGTCCTGTAGCGCCAGTTTTCCTCGAGGCCGAGCCGAACTACCTCAACACCTGAGGATCAGCAGAAGCTAGGCGAAAACCTCAAACTACGTCTGGAGAAAAAGGAAGGAATGTGGAGATCTGTACCTGTTAAAGAAAGTGACAATACGCTCTCATAATTTAGCAACAAGGAAGGCGTTGATGTAACGTGTCTGTAAATATGACATTTGATATTAGATATTTATTGGACGCCGACCGAGCCGGACGGGAAGGCCGATAGTTGTTAATATAATATTACAACTGTTAGTTATTTATATAAATTATAATAAATCGTGAAATCGCAGAATATTACACTTCTCATGAGGAAAAGTCGGAAAATTGGACAATTCAAGTTAATTTTTTCCATAAAATTTTTTTTTTTTCAATTTTGTTTGTTTTGTTTTTCAATTATTTGAATCGTTCAAATTTGTCGTTTGATTCAAAAATTTTTGAAAATTACACAGTGAAAATGTTATGTGTGTATATCAATTACAAATTGAAATTTGTTACGACGCCACGAAGTGGTCGCGCTGATATCAACATACATTAGCAGCCCAAGGCAAATGGCCGAGTACTCCCAGGATACGATGACATACGTGCAGTATTATGGATCGCGGTCAATCAGAAAGTGATCGTCACGATGTCACAGCAAGACTTTTCAAGAAACAGCTTTGATGGACTTTATCTTGAAGCAACGTATGTACATATGTATATATGGTGCTGTTGGATGCTAGATTTACTCGGTTGAGTGGAGAGGTTTGCCCCACGCACACATTCTTCTTTGGATGGTGGTTAAGCCAGATCAAATTGATGAAATCATTCAATTATGCGGAAATTCCTGATGTAAAGAAGATAATACGAAGTGATGAAAACCAATAAGGTTCATGGACCTTGCGGACACCACAATCCGACTTCGGCTTGCACGTCTGACAATAAATGCACGAAACAGTATCCACGTGCTTTTCTTTCAGAAACACAAACTAGAAATGATGGATATCCACTCTATCGGCGTCGCTCACCAGATGACAATGGCAGAGCATTCAGCATTCAACTATGAGTGAATATCGAAGTTGACCACACAAGGATCGTACTACATTTACCATTATTGTCTAATTCACATTCAAAACTCAAACAAAGGAAGCAACATGGCTGAAACTGGTTTTGAACGATACGGTCGATGCGTGAACTGCACTAAACCGCTTTGTAGGTTATTTACTTTTGCAATTCATTTACCTTTTCCGACTGTTGTGCGTCTCGCAGTTAATTTGGAAAATGGCCAAATAGTGTATTTCAACCCAGGGTACAGCCAGAGCCAGCAACAAATTTAATATTCACGAGTTTTCTCTCAACTTTTGTCAGTGATCCGTTTGAGAGAACATTGCTCTATTTGGTAATACCATGATATTATACATGGAATGCATCGTTGAAGAAATTGTTGCGCTGAAGGCAAGGCCAACCAGTAGTTTGACATCCAGCTCTGTTCTCAACTAATGCCTCCGAATCCACCCTAAAAACAACGATTGTTTCTATCTTAGCCAGCAATTACAATTGCTGGAACATGTTAATCACTGGAATGAAAATGAAGTTCGCACATTTTTCGCGATAATCATTTCGACATATCAGCCTTCAAATCCGCGTCAATTATGGAATGATATTGCCGAAGACATTTTTCATCGTCTTCGCAAAAAATTGGAAATGGGTCAGGACACAAGAATAGTCGCATAGTGTGTGGCATAAGTTTGGAAATGTTATGTTTTTCACTCGGCCAGATATACACTAGGCGTCAAATGAAAGTATAAATTTCACAGTAGTTATTTCAATTAGATTTATTTAAAAAAATAAGTAGTAATTCATACAATATTGTTCTATTTCTAATCGTATATGGATAACAAAAAATGTAAAGTAAATCTTATTCCATTAATCGAAAGAAAAATATTTTATTTTTTATTTGAAAATCTGATACTAAAAAAAAGTCGTCAAATGAAAGTATAAATTGGCAACACATATAGACAATTTTCTTTTGAAAAGAAATTTAGTAGTTGGTATTACCACCTTTATTTTGAATTACTGCTCGAAGACGTTTGGGCATACTTCGAACCAAATTCTCTAACATTCCCGACTCTAAGAAAAAGGACGCCAAATTTGTGCGGCTAATTTTTGGAATTTTAGAGTCCAAAATTGCCCACAAATGCTCAATAGGGTTTAAATCTGGCGATTGAGCTGGCCAGTTCAGTTTTTCGGTTGCGTTTTCTTCAAAAAAGTGAGTTGCAAGTCGGGACGTGTGTTTGGGGTCGTTATCTTGTTGAAAAATAAATGACCCCAAATGCATTTTTTCCGCGCTTATTGTCAAATTTTCGCTTAGAATGTCAACGTATGCAGCTGCCGTCATTCTTCCATCGACTTTTACCAAGTTGCCCACACCAAATTTAGAGAAGCAGCCCCACACCATAAGAGACCCACCATGCTTCACTGTTGTTTGTATGCACTGTCGTTTTAAGCGATCAGAACTTTTGCACCAAACTCGTTTACGTTTTTTTGAGTTCTTGAGCTCGAATTTGGACTCGTCGGACCAAATTATTTTGTCCCAAAATGTGATTGGTATGTTTACATACCGTTTTGCAAACTCCAGCCTTTTTTTCCTATTCACAATGGAAATCATAGGTCGTTTTTTTGCGACATAATTTTTCAAACCAAATGATCGTAATTTTCTCTGCATTGTACTGATGGAAAGATTTAAATTTAAACTTTCAATCAACTCCCTGCATGAAATTTCAGGGTTAATTACAACTTTTCTTCTTATGAGGCGCTCAACGTGTTTCGATATTTTGACCTTTGGACCGCCTCCATACTGAGTCTTACATGTCTTCCTTTTTTTGAAGTTCTCGAAAATCTTTCTTGCTCCTCCGATGGAAATAGAATATTTTTCAGAAATTTTTGCGTATGTTTTGCCTCTCTTCCTATCTTCTACAATTAGGTTTCGAATCTCTTCAGTTTTTCGCATTTTGCACTAAGAACAGAACAAAAATCAAATGTGACGTGCTCACGAGTTGGAAAACATCTTTTCTGTACAATGGAACAGAAACCAAAAAAATGTTGCTTATCACGCTGCGTTACATTGAAAAAGAAATGAAATGATAAATTTAACCCTAGAACCATAATATGCGTAAATTTTACGCATATACAATTTTCAAATTGTGTTTGCACAAGTGTGCCATGACGTAACGGTACCCAGCGCCGGCAGTGCTTGTAGCAATTAGTTTTATATATGCAGGAATGAGAAAAAGCAGCAAATGTGGTCATTTGAAGGTTTGAGAACAAGTGCAGCACAAGTCTATGCGTAAAATTTACGCATTGTTGGTAAAAAGCGAAAAAATCGAATACGTAAAATTTACGCATTGTTGGTAATAAGTGGAATAATTATTCGTAATAAAAGTATACAACTGTTGTGCAAATTTTATGTAGGCTTGTTTTCACTCACGAAATGGCAGCTGGAAAACCGTGTTTTTCAAAACAAAAATTTGATGATGACGATATAGAGGTTATTCTGCATGATGAAGATTTTAGTGATATCAGTGGAGATGGAGAAGAGGAAAATGAAGATTTCGATAGCGATGATAGTTTGGCCGATATGAGCTATTTTCCTGATCCAATTGATGAAGCAGAGCTAGAAAAAGAACTAGAAGTTGCCTGGTCTGAAAAAAGAAAAACAGCAACAGCATTGGAGGGGAATAAGCAGACAAAAATAAAACGTAAAACTTTAACATTGCCAAATTTGGAACAAGAGTTGGATAACCAACGTGCGGAAATTGGGGAAAATAGTCAAATTTTGGGCAAAAGCGGTCACATTTGGAATAATTTTCCAATAAAACGTGAATACGGTAAATGCACAGCACGAAATATTATATACATTCGGCCAGGTAATAAAATAATAATGAGAGAAGTACACTTTCGTACATCTACACTAAATATTTACAGGACCATCGGGTAACGCCAAAGAAGCCAAGCGATGCATTTAAACTGTTTATTAGTGACGAGATATTGAATATTGTTTTATACCATACAAATGCCAAAATTTCTCAACTAAGAAATAAATATCAATCAAGAAATGCCACGGTTTCAAATACAAGTCTTATGGAATTGAAAGCCTTGTTGGGTTTGCTGTATTTGTCTGCTGTTTTGAAGAGCAACCATCTATCAACTGATATCTTGTTTGACACTTCTTATTCGGGCGATCGATATAGAGCGACAATGAGTAGACATAGATTCGAGTTTCTTCTAAACTCACTTCGTTTCGACGATATGACTACAAGAGAAGAGCGGAAGAAAAAGTCTTCATTTGCGCCAATTTCTGAAATTTGGGATATTTTTGTTGATAGTTGTACAAAGAATTTTAAGCCTGGTTCCTATGTAACCATCGATGAGCAACTTGTTGGTTTTCGAGGTAGATGCCCATTTAGGATGTATATTCCGAACAAACCAAATAAATTCGGAATAAAAATTGTAATGGTCTGCGATGTCGCTACAAAATACGTTATTAACGCAGAGCCGTATCTCGGAAAGTCTACTAATACACAAGGAAAACAACTAGCCAATTACTTTGTTGAAGGACTGACGAAACCTTTGCATGGAAGTAACCGGAATATAACAATGGACAACTGGTTTACGAGCATCCCTTTGGCAACAAAACTGTTAAGTAATCCCTATAGTATGACAATTGTTGGCACACTACGTAAAAATAAAGCTGAAATACCACCGGAACTACTTGACACTAAGTCACGGCGGTGTGGCTCATCCCGATTCGTTTACAATGAGAATATGACTTTAGTGTCATTCCAGCCAAAACAAAATAGGAATGTACTATTACTTTCAACGATGCAAATTAATGGAGCGCTAGACCCAACCACAAAAAAACCTGAAATTATATTCACATATAATTCGACCAAAGGCGCAGTTGACACTTTTGATCAAATGACTCAAAATATTTGCTGCAACAGAAAGACGAAACGGTGGCCACTTTGTTTCTTTTACAATATGTTAAATATTGCTTCAGTTAATGCCTACGTTATATATAGTCACAATGTAACACGAAACGGTCTTAAGCCTATGAGTAGGTCAAAGTTTGTACTTAAACTTCATGAAGAACTCACACAACCGTGGCAAGAGGAACGATTGCTAAATGCACGGTTGCCTACAAAATTAAAAGAAAAAATAAATGAAATAATAAAAACTAACAACCCAATAGGTTCAATAGTTAGTCAAAAAGCTTCTCCGCAAAAGGCGAAAAGGAAATACTGCACATTTTGCCACTACACAAAAAGACGATTTACTACAACATATTGCTCTGTATGCAAATCATCAGCAATTTGTGGTGAACATCAAATTAAAGTTTGTAAAAACTGTGTTAATGAAATTTAATCTATTCCTTCTCTTTTCTTTAATAAAATGAACTGAATTTTCTTTTAAAATCTTATACTTTATTTTAAAAATAAATTGTTTGACAAGAATTATCAATTTAGACTGCAAAATGGCTCAAAATCGGGTTATATTAGGCGGATTCTCATTTCTGCGTAAAATTTACGCATAGTTGGTCTTAACGTAGTATAGAATGACGTTATGGTTCTAGGGTTAACTTTCTTTTCATTTCAAAACACATAATTTCACGCAGGACAACGGCTGCTAGGTCAGCTAGTTTATTAATAGGTTTACTGAGCGCTCAAATCAAGAACTGAATTCAAATGTACCATTTGGGAAGTTGAATTTTGATTTATATAAATGCTAATAGTCATAAACAATTCGACCTAATTTTTCGATAAACATATTCATAAACATCAGAATAAAATATTTTGAAATGCAATTAACCTTAATGATGACAATAATAAAAAACGTGTATCTTTAGACGAAATACTTATATTTAAGAATGAAGAGTTTCCAACCTATGTCGACACGTATTTTCTAAAGCATAAGATTTACAAATTCTTATTTCCCTATTTTAAAAATCACGACATCGCTAATCACT